>JAPSGF010000089.1:2368166-2386532 GCA_035772895.1 Perdix hodgsoniae
GAAGTGGCGAAGTCATTTACGTGGAAGTGGCGAAGTCATTTACGTGGCAAACAATGTATGCAGTAATTTATTGTCACCAAATCGAATAGCTCTCACAATGTAATTTCCATGGAAAATATCCAATTAGAAAAAAAATAATAATGAAAAGAGTGGAAGCAGAATCTTGTGCTGGATATTACTACAGATTGCAAATATTTGTTAAAAATAAGTTAAAAGGAACAAAATGATGAAAGTTAGGGAATGTGAAGTTTTCTCCTCTTCAGAGTAATCAAACTGTGAAGTGTCTGCAGATATAACTCTTTTCTACAGAAAGAAGTGCAAAGAATTAGAAGAAGGAAGAAAAGTAAGGAAGATGGATCAAGAAAAAAGAAAAATAAGAAAACAAGGATGAAAAGAGAGGAGATTTCCCATATTTCACTTTCAGCATTCCTTTACTGAGTTATTTCTTGTTTTTCTAGTAAAGGATTCAGAATTGAGATATTATTGACACATATATCTATGTAGTATGAAGTCAAAGAAAACAAACCATTTTAAGTAATATCACCTATGCAAAATCTGTACTGAAAAATGTCTATCACCATCCTCTACTACTCCTTTGACTTTTTTTTCTCACGTCTTCCATAAGTGAAAATACGGTTAGATTTGAAATGTTATAAAGAGTATTTTTACATCAACTTCAAGAATTGCAATTGTAGTTCTCATTCTGTATTTACGCTTTTTCTAGAAGTGAGACATATTAAATTTATTTCAAAAATGTTATTTTGTTCCATGACATTTAAAAACATCGCTGTCAATAAACTTTTTCTGGGTTTGTAACTGACAGACCAATTATTAAATAAGTTATGTGAGATATGGTAGCTATCCATAGCACTGGATTCCTTGGAGTCCTTGAAAAGTTCTACTCTAAAACCTCATCACTCTTTCTGAGAAGAAATTCTTTCTAATATCCAGTCTGAATCTCTCCTGCATCAAGTTGTGGCCATTTTCTCTTGTCCAATCTCTATTTACATGGGAGAAGAGTCTAACCCCCATCTCACCACAGTCTCCTTTCAGGCAGTTGTAGGGAACAATAAAGGTCTCCCCTGAGCCTCCAGTTCTTCAGACTAAATTGTGCCTGTCACTTCCCTATTTCTGCTGACTACAATATTTCTGAGAGTCCTAAGCTCATTGTCTTATTTTACACTGTCTCCTTTCAATTTTTTTGCTATTTTCCTTTCATTTCTGTCATGAAAGCTTAGCACTTTCTCAGGAATAAGAAAATGTAAGACAAAACCTTAGGGTGATATTTCAAAGTGGTGTATATGGAAATGGAGATGATGGGATGCTGTATGCTGATAGACTTGCAGACAGTTGTGGAAGCACTTTCTCAGTTCTCATATCTGGTATAGTTTGGCAGGGCATGGAGGGATTCCTGATTAATTTTTAATTCCTTTGTGTGCATTTTTTAACGAAAGTGCATACAATTATTTGCATTCTTGAGCAAGCCATGAGAAACATCCTAGTCTCCTGAAGCCCTTGTCTGTCTATTGGTTAAAAAGGGATTAAATACACTTTGAAACCCATGCTCTTCGAGTATCTTTGCTTACCACTGTCTGAACATAAAAAATGCCCTTATGTAGAGTGTAAAGTGCTATTCAGACAAACAAATACCCCAACCTCAAGGTTCTTCTACTGCTTTCAATAAAGCAACTGTTTGCCTGAGTGTGTGTGAGGACATATTCATGTCTATATATGTTACTTATAATTTTTTTCCAAATATGTGATGAAATATTGGTTATATTTAGAAATAGATATATACACTTACACACACGCATGCAAATGCTCATTATTTGTTGCAGGAATGCTGACATTCAGTACATTACTATATTTAAATAGGTGCATCTTAGAAACTTCATTATATATGATTGTATTTTCCCTGTCAATGAAAAAAGAAAATGCATTAGGAGTATTCAGCACTGCACAGTGTGATTTGGTCTGTGAATAGAAATATTTCACCAAATACAAGGGAAGTGATATTTGTATTGGGTGTTCATGAAAAGGAATTCTACTTTTGATAAAGCACCACTAAAGGTAAAATATGAGAACAGAAAAGGAGCTCTAAAATTTAGGATGCTCCAGAAGAGATGGTGGTGTACTGCAAAAGCAGCTGCTTTTGAGTAAAGTTTTGGCCAATGCTGGTGTGGTTTAAAGCTTATGTAGAGAGTAAAGGAATATAAAGAGATTTTTGCTGCAAATTGCTGTTGAGCAGGAAGTGGACACAACAATGGAGTATCTGTAAGAGAGAATGAAATGAGGAAGAGATTGACCAAATGATTTAATTTCCATGTGGAACTTCTGCAATTTGTTTTCTCTTGCAATGAAATTCTTATTTTGTTTAACAGTTTGCATAAAAATAATGGCTAACAGTGATACAAAACAAAGTTGAGTCTGTAAAGATTTCAAAAGACCTTTTGGGGGTCCAAATCAGAGCAAATAGAAATCAAATCACTGCTTTCTAAAACTAGTGCTTGTATCAAATTTACACGGATTCATGAATTGGCAGTTTATATAATGTATTGTAAACTCTAAACTCATATACTTTCTTGTCTTGCATGAAGTGTTTAGAAATACAGAGCATACCTTATGAACTCCATGGAAATAATTAGGCAAGGTTTATTGAAACAACTATTCTGCACTTCACCATATTAAAAATTCAGTAATAGTTGCTCTACTATCAAATATTATTTGGCATCACAATATCAAATTATGTCTTAGTTGCAAATGCTAAAACTATTCCAGTCTGTATAATTGTAGTGCTTATAATGCCACGACCACAATTTGGTTGTATAGCTTTATCTTTCTCCTATACATTCTGGCAATACATTGCAGCAGGCCTTCAATTTCTGGATAAGCTGATGTAACAATCTAGAATGTTTATTTCAAAATTTAATTTAAAATTTCCAAATGTCAAAGTGTAATGATTACATTTAATTTTTAATGAAATACTAATAAAGGGAGTTCAATTCCTTATTGTACTAAATGTAATTTAAATTCTGAAACGTCTTTAAATTAATGAAGCTCTACATTATTCATCAGAAGTCCAGTGGATCAAGATCTTTCTTTTAATAACAGTAACTGCTTTGATTCATTTTGTTTCTTACATTTTGTTTAGAAGTTGATTATATTTATTTATTTAAGAATTAGTTAATTATAGGAACTTTCACAACCTTTGAATTTCTTGGAAAAGCACAGAGAAGTCACTGTAGACCTGGATCAGCATAATATTCTAATTATTTAATTTTTGTTAATTAACATCTTTTAAATATATATGAAGAGTTATCAACAAAAGAAATCCATGATAATTATTATATTATGGAAAAAATATATAAGATCATATCCAAGTTTTCATGGCAATTTTATTTGTTTTTCTTGTTATCCAGCTTTTTTTTTTCCCTATGTTTTGAACCCAGTAAACTAAACTAAGTTCTTTAGACAAATGATGATCACAAAATGAGTTACTCTGTATGTTATATTTTTCACCTCAAAATCTATGTTGGGGGTAATAAAGCTGTATTAGAAAAGTATCTTGTCTTCACATCAAATCATATAACTTCATTTTAAATTTTTAATCTTTAGTCTTCTAATTTTTGTGTAACTTGTAGCTTGTAGAATCAGAATAAAATACATTTTACGTCTGTTAACTTCTACTGTTTTTTCATGTATGTTTTAAATATTCTGATTTATTGCTATTTTTTTCTATAAAGTAGCACGTAAACTCTGTGGATATAAGCAAGCATGGGTAGAATAATCCGTAGGTAGTGTTTGTTTTAATCAATTTTTATCAATTTTTTTTTTATCAATGATTTATAAATCCAGTAGACAACAAGTCACAAAATCAAGGGTAAATGTTTCCTTTGTGCGCAATACTAATGTATCTCCAGACATCCTAGAATTTCAGAAATAGATATAACACTTTACTATCTGTCCTAAAGAAAAATGAAATTATTGACACCTTAGTAATGCAAATCTAAACATCATTAAAATATATATATAGATATATATATAAAGAAATTTGAAATCTATTATGTGAGAATAAATCATAGAAAACTGGGTTGGAAGGGACATTAAAGATCAACCAGTTCCAACCCTCTACTATCAGTGATGTTGCTCTCCCCCAGAACAGGCTGAAGAAAGGAAAGTTTTCCCATTTTCAAGAAGAGAAGAAAGGAGGACTGGGCCCTCACTGGGGCATCACCTCGCCAACTACAGGTTGGTGAGCCTTGTATATATGCCTGGGATGGATGATCATGGAACTGATCCTCCTGGAAGCTCTGTTAAGGCACACGTGGGATGAAGATTTAATCCAAAACAGCCAGCATAGGTTCATCAAGGGCTGATCATATCTGATCAGTCCGGTGGCCTTCTATGATTGAGTGACAGCATTGGTGGACAAAGGAAGGACAACATATGTTGTCTATCTGAATTTCTGGGTCCCCACCACATCCTTATCTCTAAATAGAGTGAGATGGATTTGAAGGGTAAATTACGAGGTGGATGAGGAGTTGGTTGTATGGTCTCAGCCAGAGAGTTCTAACAACAACAATATATCCAGATGGAAATTAGAGATAAGTGATGTCCCTGGGACGCTGTCATAGGACAAGTGCTCTTCAACAACTTTATCTATGACCTAGGCAGTGAGATTAAGTGCATCGTCAGCAACTTTTCTGTGACACTAAGCTGAGCAGTATAGCTGATACAGTAGAAGCAAAAGCTGCCAGTGAGAGGGACTTGAAATTTGGTTGAAGTGAACATAATGAAATCCAACAAGGCAATGTGTTGCACATGGGTTGGGGTACTAGATATGTGTAAAGACTGGGAGAATAACTCCTTGGGAAAAACTCTGCCGAGAAAGACTTGTGAGTTCAGGTGGATGAAAAGCTTGATGTGAGCGGACAGTGTGCTTGAGGACTCATGTGGAGTACTACATTCAGGTCTGGGGCTCCCATCACAAGAAAGATGTTGAGCTTTTGAGATAGGCCCCTGTAGAGCGGGGCCATGATCATGATTAGAGGGCTGGAGCACCTTTCCTATGAAGAAAGTTTGAGTGAGTTAGGCTTGTTCAGTCTGGAGAACGGAAGGCTCTGGAGAGATCTCCCTGCTGCTTCAGGTACTTAAAGGGAACTTATAAAGAGGAGACAGAATGACTTTCTATGTGAATAAAGAGAAACGGCTTTAACCTAAAAGAGAGATCTAGTTTAGATGTTAGGAAGAAGTTTTTTATGTGAGGCGCTGGCCCAGCTGCCCAGGGAAGCCATGGAAACCTCATCCCTGGATAAGCACAAGGCCAGGTTGGATGGATCCCAGGGAAGTCTGATCTGGTGAGGTGCCAACTGCCCATTGCAGGAGGGTTGGAAATGAATGAGATTTAAGGTCCTTTTCAACCCAAACCATCATGTAATTCCATAATATGGATATTGACCTAATTATCATGTCTATCTATGCATGGGATCTTTCTTTTCAGATGTCCCTGAATCAGAGGAGTGCTTCCTAAATACAGACAGGTTTCAAGATAATATAATGCAATTAACATTTCCTTGAAACTGACATTTGTATCAGTTGAAAAGCTGTGTGTTAGAATTTCTGTGTCACAGACAAATTTCTGATAGGGCTTTCATTCTACATATGATATTATATCAAAAGTCCATTATCAGAATTAACTGATCTCACATAACAAATGCCGAATCTTTTGTTCATCAGAGAAAAAATTACAAGACATATATAATGAACAACCATCCTGAATTTAAAGTTTCATAGCATTTTTTCATATTTCCAGGGATTAGAAAATGTTGAAATTGAGAAGTTCTGTAAAAATACGGTGCTTGCTGATTCTTGAATCAGGTTACAAAATAGGACAGAAATTCATGTGATTCATAGCTTTTAGATCAAATATGGGTACTGTGAGCTTGTACGATGTGTTTATTTATTATCTTTTTCTTGTTTTGTCTGTATTCCGTATCATGACATCACGTGGCAAGCCAGTATTAGTACTGGAGAACAGTACTGAGAAACTTCACTTCCTGGGTCCCAGCTCCTGGCAGTCTCAGCTATTTTCATGGGAGTTCTGGCTCTGCAGGAGGAAGGTTCATTGAGAAGAGATGTAGAGACTTCTGGAAACTATAATACATCTCTCCATGTGATTTCTGAATCCAAGTGATTTTTTCTCTCTGGACAGTACAGCTAGCAGCACAGTGGCAAATACTTTCTCTCCCATTTGTATGACTATCTGTAACTCCATTTTTTTTTATCATTATTTTATCTTCTACTACTACTTGTGGTAAATTAGTTATTTCTCCTTATCTTAATTGTTTTGTCTCCAAACTAAAGCACAAAATTATCTTTATTAAAGCTATTTATCAAATTTATTAGGGGAAAGTATATTATGTTAGATCCAACTGACCAAGAGAGGCAATGCTGTGGCTGAAGCTCAAGTACAACAGCAAAAGCTGTATATTTACTCCAAGCAGGTGCACACAACAGGGCACATGTAGATGTCACATGTATACATAAATACATGGTTGGCCATGCTCATGAGAAACTGACACTCATGTGATAGGTTTCAGATCCAGGGACCAGTAGCATGGACGAGACATGAGATTTGGTTTCCCATCTGCCGTTGTATCCCTGTGGGTGTTTGATGGGATACAATATAAACAGACATTTCTGTCTCCTCTTTACCCTTCTACCTGCACATGACATGGTCAGCAGATTCTCCTGTCAGGTAGCAGAAATATTATTGATATCCAGCCTGTGATTTTGACTTGAACCAGGGTAAAAAAGCTGGTCCTTTAGATGGTTATTTTAGATTCCACTAATTCTCCTTCCTAAAAAAAGTCCTAAAAGTTAAATTTCTCTAATCTACATTTGATCAGCTTCACTGTCTTACAGAACTCTTGTGTGATTTATAACAGTGGGGACATGTTTTGGAGTTGGAATAAACTCCACAGGAGATGGAGGAGGGAGTGTATGTTACAACCAACACAACTTCCCCAGGCCTCTTATTACTGTGCAGGTAAATTCAAAGCATACCTGATTTATATTTAGAGTTTAATTAATTATTTATGTTTCTATTCAATGAAAGACATCCAGGAAAATTAAAAAGGATCAAAATCTGCAGAAATGAGAGGAAACAAAAAGGAGCTGCAGGGATGTGATGAGTACAGCATGAGCAGCTTGAATGCTGAACAGAACAGAGGGCTGTCATGCTAGGCTTCAGAGGGTTCCTGAATGCAGAGCTGCTAGGAAGCAAGTAAAAGCAACTGAGTGGCAGCAAGTGGCAGGAGAAGACAAGCACTTGGAAGGAGATAGGGAAAGGTATGTATTATTTATTTCTCTGTCTTAAAATTCTGGTATCTCAATGAATTCCAACCATGACACAATGTTTGATTAAAACAAAAACAGGAAACATCACTGGGTTCCAGACTACTGAAAAATCTGAGAATTGCTGTAAAGTGAGGATAAATCTATCAACAACTAAAGCAATTCCATCCATGGCCCATGCCCTCACAACCAAAATGACCCTAGCAGTGAATAAACAATTTTCTTCTGAAGTTATACATCTCATTGTGATGGCATAGCCTCAGATTTTCCAGTCACTACAGAAGGGATCCTACTGTCGGCAGATAATTATGGCTAAATGAGATGACTCACACCTCATGCAGATAGCTCAGCAGAATGCCACAGAGGAGAGCTGCCTGCAGCTAAAATCAATCTTGAGATGAACTGTCAGTCAAGGAAGAGATATTATAGTTGTTTGGGGGCTATTTAGATTAGGTTTTGTCAATAGCTGAGCAGCTGTATGTTGAATGCGCTGGTGCAGAACCAGAATGATGTCTAGCATCACTTCAAATGGCACTGTAGTAGCCAGCTCCTGTCAAGAGACACAGTTCAAGAACATTTGCATCCCAAGAAATGAGATATCTTAGTGATGCTTAGTGTAAGAGAAATCTTAATAACTTGACGGTACATACTGACATTTTGATTTCCTGTACACAGTCAGAGTTTGGGGTTTTTTTTATTTGCATTTTGCAGTAAAACGCAGTCTGATATGGAAATAAGAACTTAGGATGAGTCAGACTTCCATTGTCTTCTCCATTTTTTAATACAACTTATTCTGAATAAATGTCTTTTTATAGCTCAATGCTTTTATACATCTGACCAGAGCCAAGCCCAGCTGAATCAATATTAAGCCCTAATGACAGAGAAATCAGAGCTTCAGCAGCCTATCAATGAACACTCATCAAATATTTGTGAATTTCTTGCCCAGTGGCAACATGCAAATTGGAACTAGTAAATAGGCCAAAGGATGTGGAAAAATCTCCTGCTGACATAAAATGACATCTGTTAGCTAGGTAAGAGCAGAAGGAATGCAATCAGAATGCTGCCAGCAAGATACTTAGATTGAGGCTCAATCTAGCATGATGTGATGATCAGCTGTATCACTCAAAAGTGGTTCTTAAAGATTTGTTCTATGCTAAAGATGTAGCTTCATAAAAAACATCACCATGGGTGTCTACATTTATTGACTCTAAATTACTTCAGGTCAAAATTGCACATTTAACAGGATCTCTCCTCCCTTGTGCCCGAAGCTCTTCAGTTTTATAACAAACCTTGAGATGTTGAAGTTAAGATAGGATTTATTTATTTATTTATTTGCTTGCTTGTTTTAGGGAATGTCTACAATTTTGATGTGAAATAGCTATGGAACTGCTGATCTACAAGATTTCTGGTTACTGCTGTAGTGATACAAGCGTTCACCATAGCAATGTAATTGCTAGACAAAGAGTATGGGAGAGTAAACAGCTTGAAAAGCAGTATAATCTTTGTTTTAAAGCAAAACATACCAAGTATCTCTCTTCTGGAAGAATACTTGGAATGCCAAGTGCTCTCTTCTGGAATCTTTCCAGGATTCCAGTAATCCTGGAAAGGATTACTTTTTGTGTTTGAAATGCTAATTAGAGGGAAACAATCTTTGCAGTTGCCTGTTTGTGTGGTTAGAGTCAGATCTGAACAAGCAGTTTTTGTGGTAGCTGAAAGAAATGTTGTATGTTACCTCTTCACTGGCACAGTCTGCAGTACTACTATGACCATGTCTATAAAAGAAATTGTTCAAGGCTTACTTTTGAACATGAGTTACTTGTCACTTTTTGTGTTCTGCATTTTGCTGTTTTTCTCATGCTTAACTTCATACTAAGACCTTTATTTGGAGAACCTGAGAGAGATTGGACAAGCAGCTCACACTACAGAAACACAAGCAACAGTTACTTTTAGAAGTGGATGGTATAGAGAAAAATTTTGTCTGCACAAACACAAATGAAGGGGAATGTGTGAACATAATGGTATACATCCGCTGCTTCTTTCTGAGGGCTGTTGTGATTACATAATTGACATTTATTAAAACTCAAGAAGGGTAGTATGGGTTCCACACCTTTGCTTTTCTATTTTAAGACTCTGCTACATCTTTCGGGTAATGGCTCCCGTGTGCTTTCTGTAAATAGTAGGAATCAAGAATTCAGGAACCCGGGAGACCTGATTCAGGCATTAGAGAGGTTACAAAATCTTTGCAACAGCTTTCAAGACACCTTACACAGAGGTAGAAATACAGGAAAAGCAGAGAAGTAGTTCAGTGGAAACAAAGCCAGCTGTTCTTTTTTGTTTGTTTGTTTCCCTGCATGACTACATCCCCTACACAATGTATGAATTAGACATTGCCCAAGCAATTTCTGCACTTAATTCCCCAACAGATCAACCAACAAGGAAGCTTTGATTAAGAGGGTTTGCTATTGTTGTTAATTATATGATTTTTGTATATTGTATAATTTGTAGATTCAATACATCAGTAATTTATGTGGCATGCCTCTGTCATTATTACTACTCTCAGAGTATGTGAAACTTTTTTCGTAATATTAATAAAAGTAATTTTGTAATATTAATAAAAAAAAAACACACGTCAGCAATCTAGAAAAAAAATGAAAAATTTCAACCTGCTGAAAAGCATTGTCTCCTCCAAATTCATTCGCAAAAGATGTTACTGCTTTTTCATTTTGTTAGATTTGAAAGTGCAATATCAGCATGAGCACCAGGAAAGTGCAAAAATACTTGTTGCAGCTCAGTAGTGGCACTTGTGGAAAGTTGCATGGCTGTATGTATTTGGCTCAAATTTGAATATCTTTGCCTTGCTATATGTTAAACCAACCGACTGATTACTATTTGCTGGAGCTGAACTTTATGTCAGGTTAGAAAATTTAACTATAAACTAACAAGTTACACAAGACTTCAGTCCTGTGACTGAACTATTTCAGTCTCTGGCTGTGGTCAGCAGTTATTGACAGTAAAAAAAAGGCAGAGTGACAAAGAATGACTGGTGACTGCCCTGTTACTGAGGAATGTGGGAAATTCTCTATTTACAGAAAATAGTTTTGTGGCAGATAGTAATTTTGTTCTGTCTTGAACTGCTAAGAGATTTTAAATGTGAAATGACATTTACGTACTGTAACATAATTTTATTATCATTCTTGATTTGTGTTGCCAGATCGTGTTCAGCAGTACAAAAGATAATTTTTTTCTTAGTTTTTTTCTTGATGCTGTTTATTGATTCAATATTTCTAAAAGAAAATGCATACAGCAGTCTTAAAAACAAAAACAAAAGCAAAATCAACAAAACAACCCACATTATGTCCCTCTATTTTGCAGTTATACTGAACACAAATCCAGAAATTACTAATTATTAAGAAAATTTTAGATATGAAATTCACAGATTCATCCAATCATAAAATACATTGGATTGAAAGGGACCTTAAAAGCTCACCCAGGGCCAACTCCCTTGCTATAGGCAGGGTTGCTACAGATGTGGCTGCCCAGGACCCCATCCTACCTGGCCCTGAGCACCTCCAGGAATGGGGCACCCACAGCTCTGCCAGGGCCTCACTGCCCTTTGAATGAATAATTTCTTACTAATATCCAATCTAACTCTCCCCTCATTTAGTTTAAAGACATTGTCCCTTGTCCTATCACTGTCAGAACATGTTAGTCTCCCTGAATTTGAGGATATTTATCATGATTTCATGACATAAAATCTCAGATGAAGACAAAACATTTTTACCGTACTTTAATTCTATTTAGCAGAATTCATATAATATATACTAAGACTAAAATAAAATACTAAATCTTTCCATCAATTCTATAATGTCTTTTGAAATAAAATGCTATCATTAAAAATGCAGATGTCTTAATTTGTTATCTCTATTATATATTTTTGTTTTGATTTGTTTTGTTTTATATTTTTTGTTACGATTGTTGTTATTGACTTTTTCCTCTGAAAACATTACACACAGGTGACTCTGTGTGAAATCAAAATTGACTGTATACTCTTTCCTTTTTCCATGTCATTCTCATGCAAATTGAAGTGGTTTATATAATGGGTGCATATAGTAGCTGTATTTGATACTATTTAAGATCTGACCCAATAACCATTAATTTGCAAGATGTATCATTATTTTTAATAGTCTGATGTTTTTTGTTTGTTTGTTTGTTTTTTAATTGCAATATATTTGCATTTAAAGTTCAGCTCCTATTTCCCATCATGTTTCAATCAGAATGCTAAACTACCATTGAACATTAGCCCCAGGTTATCAAAACTGAAATTCGATTTAAAAAATTCTTCTTAGTGATATTTCTTAATGATAATATTTGTCTGTTAAAGAGTTCAGTAGACTAATCCATCCTTTATATTCCTTACTATACAAATAACTTATGTTGAGGAAAATAGTTTTCTCAGTTACTGCTTCAGAGATGAAAATGATGATACCATTTTTTCAAGAGATTATAAGCTTTGCAGAATAAGTGAAACAAGCATGACCTAATTTTAATCAGTACTGAAAATGCTTAGTCCTTACTGAATTCTTAGAGAGCTGTCACTTTTCATCACTAGTATCTGTCAGTGTTTGCCATGCAGGGTTTATACACTTGTTAGTTTAGTGATAGATATGTGGTGCAACATTCTTCTTCCTGTTTCCACCATTCTCAGCATCTTCTAATGACTTTTTCATGAACTACATGGCTGCAATATTTTTTTCCTCTTTTGAGAGACCATCTGTGATAAGAAAATGATTTAGAAGACTATAAAATGGATTATAATTTACAATACTACAATAAATAATCTCGGGATAGCTGGTGAGCCAGAGCCAAAAATTCAATTGAGATAAACAGAAACATTTATCTAAGCTGCATTAGATATGTACATCACAGTAAAAAACAAACAAACAAATAAATAAAAATGTTTTACATTGTTGGCTAGTTACAAATAGCCTGACACAGGTAATATTACTCTATCATTCTAAAGCAAATTCATCTTTCAGTTAAATTTTGACTTCTCGCAATGTGAATGTGTTTTGTTTCAGGACACGATCATCTCACAGAATCACATGGGATAGAGTTGGAAGGGACCTAGGGAGATCACCTAGTTCACCCTTCCTGCCCAAGCAGGTTCACACTTGCACAAGTTGCACAAGGTCATGTCAAGGTGAGTTTCCAGCAGCTCTAGAAAGGAGACTCCATAACCACTCTGTACAACCCATTCCCCTGCTTTTCACAAGCTTACTAAGGGTGTATTCTGTCTCTTCATCCAGGTGAATAAAGGCAAGAAGCCTGTACCTAGTACCAACCTGGGGATACACAACCAGCTATAGACCTCCAGCTAGAATCTGCACCTCTGAGTTCTATCATTTATCCAGTTCTCAATCCACCTCACTGTATACTCATTGTACACTCATGAATTGCTAGGGATGAGGAAAATGAGAAAATTTGTTTCTTCTTTTTTTTTTTTTAATACATTTTTTAAAATTTTGTTTTTGTTTTTGCTCTTAAGACTCAGGGAACTGCAGGTCTGTGGTGGAATTATGTGATGTCACATAATAAACTGATAACCTTTGTGTGAACTGGCATAGTAGATAAAAGTTGCATTCCTATCTGTCAATCCAGGTTTTGACCTATAAAGAACTAGTTAACTCCTGATTTCTTCGGGACCAGAAGAATATATAGAGAAGCAACTTCTTCACCTGAATTTGACTTTGAATAATCTGCATATTATTTTAACTTTTGAAAGAAACTGCAACCTATCTGATGAAACTTGCTAAGTTGGTTTTCTGTGACTCTTTTTACACATCTTGGGAGTCAGTTATTCAAAAATGTATTCTGAAATATGTATTCTGAAAAATATTCTGAAAAAATAGACTTCTGTCCAGTGTTAATTAATTTACTGTTTCAAGAAATGGAATTGTATGATTCTTCAGAAATGAGAGTTAAGAGAAATAAAGTTTCTTGGGAACACATAACCACATTTGGAAAGAAGACTGTTATGGATCAACACAGAAGAGTATCCATCTTTCTATTTTTAGACACTATGGATGCAGATTAAATGTTTACCTTTGAAAGTTTACCCAGAGGCATAGACTTTCTCTTTAGGAGAACAAGTACATTATCACAGTGAAAATACTAAATCTGATGGAACCTGATGACCAGAAATTGCTTGTAAGCCCAAAGCTTTTCTTGAAACTCCCACATGTGCACACACATATACACACACACTGCTGCCTGGAAAGACTGCAGTCATAAACCATTTATAGGAACTGCAAACTGCTGCTCAAGGCAAGATTTTCAAAATTTAGACTGAAAACAGCAAGAGTGAGCAGGCTACAACACAAAGATTCAATTTAGCCAACGGCCATTTTGTTAGATCCTTCTTCTATCATGAAAGCTTGGCACTGGAGACATGACTAAGCTCTCAGACTCATTAGATGAGTTCTCTCTAAGAGGTTAAATACAAAAATAAAAGACTCCAAGATACAGCATTCCAGTTTCATTTCTTCCAATTTATTCACACAGAGTGTACTATATGGCTGAATGCCTTTTAATTTTCCTACAGCTTCTATATACAAATGATAATGTAAAATAAATTGTAAATACAAGTACTTTTCATTTAATGGCATTAACTCATTCTTCACAGAAAGTGCTATGGTTGAAATTCAGGCATAGTGTACATTCATAAAACAAGCCTTCAAGATGACTTTTTTTTTTTTTTTTTATACACCTATTACATTTATTCTGGTTGAAATAATTGTGCTCATGAAGTGTTTTTGCTGTAGTTACATTTAAATACATACATTCATTTTTTGTTTCTCTCAACAGATGTAGCAGAAGTGATAAATGAATGATATTAAACATGTGCATGTATGTATGACATTAAATGTCATGTATAAGATCAAGATGCGTTTAAATATTTTAGAGTTCAAAACACACAAGGTATATTAAACATACTTTTTCTATCAATACATGCCAAAGGAGGATCATGAGCATAGTTTGCAACAAAAGATATTGCAAGGATGAGAAATTGACAGAATGTAAATGCATGCTTAGCTTTATTTAATGGATTGCCTGTATGTCAAATTGCGGATGACAATGAGAATATTCAGGTTTCAGCAATGTTTTTGAATGGGAACTTCAAGGGGTAAACTAAATATGTTATACAAATGCGGCTATTGTTTTGAACACTCATTCTAGTAAATTTCTCAAGATTTTACACGTTTGTAATCTACATAGACAGAAATTGTTACATCAGCAATTTTGAAAAATATTTAAGAAAGGAAATGAACAGAAAATGTTTCAAAAAGAGGCAAAGAAACATTTACTGAACATTGAATTAATTTCCCCTCTGCCTCACTGTAAGAAAAAGGATGCTATCAATAGACGCATGTTACTAGCTCAGGTAAGCCATTGTGAGCATATGGAAATTGTGCATATGAACATGAACAAATTTATTTTAATGCTTAAGTTTTCATAATTAGGTGAAGGCAACATTATACTTTCTAACAGACACTGAATTTCACTTAAGCATTTTTATCCATGACTTACAGTAATTTCTTTTTCCATATGTGCTACTTTTCTATTTTATGTTTTTTTTTTCTGTTTTGAATTCCATATCCTTTTCATCTCCTTTCATTTTGCATCAGCATTAACTAACGCACTGCTACAGAAATATGATATTAAATGTTCTTTACAAAAACCACAAGTGTTATATATGTTTGAATAAGGAACCTAAAAAATGCTGCAGTTATTTCTGAAGGAACAGATTTAGTATGTATTCTCATATTGCAAAGCCAAATAATAGTTCATTACTGAGGAAGCATAGCAGAACATTTTGGCTAAAAGAGTCTAAACTACATCTTCAAGTGGACTTTATTTTGGCCTTAAATTCTGGGGCATATCCAAGTAATATGGGTTTTACTGTGGTTTAGTAGTTAGGCCTGAGAAAACAGAAAAGATTTAGCCTTTTGTCACTTCTTTTTGTTGTCCTGAATACTCTATTACAGTTTTATAGTTGTGCTCGATTCTTTTCTTTCTCTTTATTGTTATCTGTTGGAGAAAGTAATGTCATTATTATTATTATTATTACTATTATTAATAATAAGAATAAGAATAAGAATAAGGTTAATTGTAACTCCACTGCTTGAAATCTTGTGATTAGTATGAGTCCAAGCACAGAAGAAAGGGAGGATTTATTTTTTTTTAACCTTCTATTTTATCATTTTTTGTGCATTACTTTTTTGAGACTATGCTATGATCCAAATCTGGCATATTTTCATTATATTTTTTTCACAGTCAGTTGTAGGTTAACCTAATACTAAATAAGCAAATATATAAATGATAATAATAGAAGTATTTTATTTATTTCGGAGGCAGTACTTCAGTTTGTAAAGCATGATTGTTTTCCTTGTAGGCAATGATGCTATCTGCGTACAGTAGACCAGTAACTTTACATAAATATATGTGTATTTAAGATTTCCCGTGTAAAGAACAAATGTTCAGCACCGTGACAGCAATTCAGCACAATCTTCATACTGACTGTGCCTGAATACTTAATTACATAATTGAGAAGTGTGCAAATACCTCTCAACTATTTTGCTCAGAGCGCCTGTAATTGACTTTCTTCATCTCTCATTTTTACATTTGCATGACCTAACAAATTAAAAGCAAATATTTGCTTTCAAAAAGTCACATTATTTGCCTGAATGCATTTAAAATTTCCTTTTCTATTAACATGAGCTGTAAAAGTGTGGGCAAATATATGATATGCTTCATGAAACATTGTCTTATGCTTTTGATACCACTGAGATTGCAGCTCAGAAATAGATTGTGTAAGAGACTTGGAAGAAGTTCCAGTGTGTTTTTATGTGATAGCAGTTATACTAAAGAGTAAATATAGCACAAGAGCTGAGAACAGTGTAATGAAGCCTGTTCTTCTGTCAGATATGTTGCACTTCCCGGATATGTACCTGAGACTGAAAGATTAATGCTCATAGTAGTGTGTGTACACAGATGTACTGTGATCTGCACAGAATTCCAAGAGCTGCAGTGTAACATAGATTTGTCTGAATGCAACATTCCTGTAAAGAAGCCCTGAAACACAAGATACTGGGGAAATATTTGGCAGGATGAGAAGTTCATCGCAGTATTTCTGGATAGATAGTTCTGCAAAAGTGTGGTCATCAAAGTGAGCTTTGTAAGAGTGATTATTAAAATTATACTGTGCTATAGGACTAATCCTGTTTGTGAAATGAGTGTGGTAGTTCTGACAGTAATTCCTTTGCTAGTGCCTGGGAAATAAATTTGAGCTTGTTTCATGTTTTGATTTAATGTATTAATTTTCCCCACTTTCTGTTCTAAAAATATACCTTAAAATAGAAATAGAGAATTAATGTATACATGAGGTAGGGGAAAAACAGTCCTTGGAACTATATCAAATCCAACAAGAATAGTGTGTACAACATTAATTGCACTAATTTTCATCCTTTCTTGTGCAGTCTTTGCTAAGTATGATGCTTGAATGAAAGAAGAGTAAATCAAAAGTAGATAAGAAATATTAATGTCATAATTTTGTGTTTGTGATACCTAATATAACTTCATGAATTGTTTCCTATGTTGCAAAATAAAATAATTTTTAAAAAAAAGAAAGTTCTAGAAAAAGAAAACATTGGGATATTAACAGTTCCATACTTTATTTATATTATCAAGTTATTATATATATTTATTTATTTGACTTCAGGCATCTAAGGAAGTATTGTTTCCTTTATTATGAGACTAATTGTCTGCTGGTACACCTACACATGGATATTTTTGGTTTAATTACACAATGTTATTATGTGCTAGAATTATCATTTCTAAAGGAGTTTAGTTCTGTGTCACAGTTGGCTCTTTTAGAGAATAAGGGAAAGGTTAAAAACCACACTCACAAACTGTTAAATTGCTCACCTAGATACAAGTGAACATTATTCTGAATAGACCTGAGAGAAAATCCCATGCAAAATAAAAGGTTGGCCTTTTAGCAATCAAGTTTTTAACATATGTTCAGTGGACGCTGTTAGGTTTTCCTTGTTAATTGCATTTTAACTGCTTTTGTTTGAAATAGTATAAATCAAATAGTATAAATAGTATCAAATTAACAAAAGTAGCTAATATGTAGTTCTTTAAATGTTAACATTTTGATGAATATTTAAAGAAGTATATCTCCTGTAAGCTGCTGACCAAATATCATTAGTGTTTTTCAGTCATTGGCCAGATTTAACCTGCAGTTCTGATGACAGTTTTTATTTTTAATAGTTCCTTCCTGATGCCGAATTTCCAGAGAAGATTTCGTTAGGCCTCCGTTGTCTAGATATTTGTGAAAGCAATGAGAGAAAGCTTGTAGTAGAGAATTGAAAGAAAATCCAAGCTATATAATGAGATCTTCTGCATGGTAGCTACCGGTGCTATATGGTATCAGTCTGTGACAGACTCCCTGGTAGAAAGTAAGCAAGCAGGAAAGACTAAAGTGGTCAGTGTATTTGTCAGTTCAAAAGGTCTGTTAGAGCAGTGCTGTATCCACACTCCACTCTATCTTCCTCTACCTTGATGCAGAGTCTATTCATTAAATATGAATTTTCCGTCAAACAACACAGAACTGAAGAGGTAGACTTGAAAAACTGAAATGGACCTCCTTGAAGGCAGCTGGATTGTGACCTGCCAGTGAAGGTTTTCATGGGCATAGCTACCTGAGCAGAGCAAAAAATTTGCTAAACTGGGTAGGTTGTCTAATGAGGTAAATTACAGAATTGCAGAGTCATTTGAGTTGGAAGGGACACTTAAAGGCAGGTAATCCAAACCTCTGGAATAAACAGAGATAACTACAGCTAGACCCAGTTGTTCAAAGCCCTATCCAGCTTGACACTGAATGTGTCCAGGGATGGGGCATCAACTAACTCTCTGGCTAATCTGTTTCTATGCTTTACCACCTTTGTT
>JAPSGF010000089.1:2396532-2456090 GCA_035772895.1 Perdix hodgsoniae
AGCAATAAGTTATTTACTTACTTATTGCTTGATAGTTTAGATTCATTCCAACATTGGAATATTTTTTTCAAAATATTACACTGGGAGGAAAGTATAACAGCATAATGAAAACCCATAAAGATTATGAACAGAGGGGCAAAGTTAGTTTCCCTCAACTCTTCAGTTTTCAGAGGAGTGGAATATCAGTGTAATGCTTTCTTTCACATTTAATCTGTACATATTGCAATAAATAAATAAATAAATAAACAAACTGGATCTACAGCAATTTCAGCAAAAGTGCATCCATTTTTTAACTGCCTACCAAAAATACAGAAAATACTCAGTCTGTCCTCATTAGATAGATGTTCCATTCCATGGATCATTTCTGGTGGACAAGCTCCAACACATCCATGTCTCTCCTGTACTGAGGACTCCACATCTGGACACAGTATTACAGGTTAGGTCTCATCAGCACAAAGTAGAGGGGGAAGATCACTTCCCTTGACTTTCTAGCCACAATTTTTTCATGCTGAGCCTTTTTCTTTTGTTTTGCTAATGTTTCACGTAAAGTCTTATATTTAGTTGAGTAAGACTGGACTATTTTCACTGATAGTATCACAGCAAAATTTCCATTTCTGCAGAAAGCATTATATACATGAAACAACTTTAGTTGTCTATGATGCTTTCTTTAACATTTTTAGACTGATTTTTTTTTAACCTTTATTATCAATTTGTCAAGAAAATTAACAGTACTTTCTGTTTTGCATAGAGAATGTTAAACAAGACTCAAAGGTGACATGTTAGAAAATACTGGGTTTTTTTTCCAGGTTTTGAAAGAACTGTACTTCATCTTCAGATATTATTTGGAACAACTGACCAATATTTACCTCAACTAAAACTATAACTGTCTTTAAAGTATGAAGAGTTTGATTTGATGTAATTGTTCTTGTGCTTTGCAGTCTCAAATATTTAAATCATACAAATCAGTTACTCAGTAAATAAGGGTTTACAGCATTGTCACTTTTCACTGAGAGAGTGGTGAGGACCTTACACAGGCTGTGCAAAAATGCTGTGGATGCCCCATCCTTGAAGGTGTTCAAGACCAGGTTTATGGGGTCCTAAGCAGTTTGATTTGGTGGTTGCCAACCCTGCTGTAGCAGGTGAGTTGTAACTTGATGATTCTTGATCTCCCTTCCAATCCAAGCCATTCTGTGATTCTATGATTCCATGACTCTCTTATCTTCTCACTATACATCAGAAAACTCATCCTGTGTGATAAGACATTTACATCCTTTTTATCTAAGATATTGAATAACATCTTATGGAAATAGCATCTGCAGAATTAATTTCCATTCACAGTCAATATCTTACACTTGCACCTCAATTAGAAAAGACTGGGAATAATACAGAGGTATCACCTGAAACAAAAATTAGTAATTAAAGACTTAATTGAAATCAAATATGTCATTAAGATCTTATTCCAAGCACTTATATTCACACTGCTAGTACAGTTTTTAATTTTCTATCAATATTTTAATACATTACCTTTATTATTTATTTATTTATTTATTTTTAGATGATAATCTTAAACCATCTAGACCTTATCTAGTTTCTCTAAAGACAAGATGAATCCTTCCACTCAGATCAGAAATCTATTTCCCTGGTGCTCTAATTTCATAAATGATCAAGAGAAGCAGAAGATCTCTTCCCAGCTCTGGCTGCCTCTGGATGTGCTGGCTGGTAACATTGCATTTGTTATTAACACCTTTACTCCTGTTGTCAAATCTCTGCCATTATTACTGTTGTAGCTGTGCCTTATATACTTCTGCACACTATCACTCCACCAGAATCACTGCATGGCTGCTACCACTGACGCACTACCAGCAACAAGGGTGGACCTTGATCCACAAGACAGACAACATGCTTTCCAGCTAGCCACAAGATACATTTGAAGAGCTAGTCCTGATCATAGAGGAATGTTTTCATGTCTGGTATGAAATATGTCTCCTATTTCATTCAGATTGACCAGAATGGTTGCTCAGGTCAGACAACCTAGTCCACCCACTGCGTAGGCTGTATCCCTTCAACTCATACTGGTGGCAAAAGACTTTCCTTGCTGGGGGAGAGACCTTAGTATACACAAGTACCCAAGTTATAAAACTTTTTCAGAACTTTGTTTTTAACCATTTTTTTAAAATTATTATTTTCATTACTCCAGGTAAAGCAACAGTATAATCAAGACCTTCTCACCAGCATGCTACCAGCCCTGACAATACAACTACACTTGTCATGTAGAGAACAAAGTTTGATCAGGAAATCTAAGTAATTTGGAGCCTATTTGCCTTCCCTCCATCTGCCTTAGGTAATGAGGTAATGGTGTAAACCAGATTAAAGCTTTGGAATCCATGGTAAATGAAATGTAATTATTTGATCTTTGTGCTTTCTCTGTCTGTTAGTAGCAGAAATGTTCTTCTCTCAGAACTCTGCGGAAAGTCATTTATTTCTGTTGTTTGTTAAAATATTTTGAATTCGTAAGATAGAAACTAAAATAACTAAATTTATTCACTTTTGTTTTAAGGTGATGAACATATACTTAAAAAGGCACCAGTGGGTTAAATTTATGTTTGTTGGGGATATCTGGACATCTCAGTGGAGGAAACCTAGCTACAGAAGGAAGATGCAACGTATGACATCAGCAATTAGGAATTTTGCAGATTTGTTTGTTAATGTATTGGCATTGTGCTTTATAAAGAAAGCTGAACCTCTGCCAGTCTTCTCAGTTTCTTGAAAATCGGTTTCTGTAAGATCCTACTCTTCAATATGAGAAACTACATCACTGAAAATTTGTTATTGATCTTTTTAGCTTTTACGTTTTTGAGGCCAGAGAGAAATCATCCAGGGAATAAAGGCAGATTTATTTCTGGGCTCAGGTGACATTCATTTTATCCTGGCATATCAACAAACATTTTCAGTCTGCCCAGCTGTTTCTTTAATCCTTTGGATGATTAAATCAGGAAACATGTTAACAATGACCTTTTCTGCTAAGATTTATTGTTGATTTTAGATGTTTTGCAGCAATGAAAAATGCTGTGCTGTTTTTCAAATCAAATGAAACCGTATCAAACAGTCCAAAATCTGCATAGTTGCAATAGTCCAGCTAAACTAATTTCAGTTGGTATAGACTAGAATTAATTCCATCAGGTTCCAAATTGCATTTGGAAAGGTTGCATGTTATGTATGGAAAACAGTGGAATAATTTGTTTTCTAATTCAATGCAGGTGTACATTTAAAATTGCACCAGACACCCAAGAGTAAGACAGTAGGGCAGTGAGTAATAGTTAGCAGAGTTGAACTGATATTTTAAATGAATAATTTCAAGTGTTTTTTTTTTTTTTTAATTGTAATGTTGAAGCAAAGATGGCAAATAAGTGAAAATAATTCCCTCCCTTCACCACCTTAAGAGTTACTTTAATTAATAAATGGGAGGTAATGTACCTATTTTGATAAGAAGCCATTCACAATGCTTTGGGTGGAAAACAGAGACAATAAATTCATGCAGTGAAAGACAAAACAAAAAAAAAGAATTAGAATGAACAAACAAAACAATAATGAAGAGCTTGAAAAAGGGCAATGAATGAATTGGCAAACCACTCTGAAATGCACTTTATCAGTTTGATCATTCACCCACCAATTCAATGAAATCTCACAGCTATTTTCAGTTTAGAAGGTATTTACAGTGTTGGCTGAGGGAGCAGTTAGAATAAGGGCTTGGGAAGATGATGAATTCTACATATAATTCTGTGGCTCTAAGTGGACAGGTGCACACTGGAATTCCCTGAATGCCATTCTTCACCTGCCTCTTGATTTGAACACTGAAAAGATTTTAATAGCAGCTGAGGAGATGATAAAGCAAGTATGCAACTTGGAAGATGCCATATCAGTTTCTGTGCAGATGGAAAAACTATAGCCTTTCATTTGAGAAACATAACAAAAACTTAGTATTTCATTCTGCAGCCTAAAGATTCATAAGAATTGATATAATATCTCTGATTCCTGAAGAAATCTGGTACAAGGCTAACCACTCACTTCTATGCTCAGTTGATCATAATGAATCAATTCTCAAACAGTGAATGCCTAATAACAGAATGAATCTACAATCAAAAAATGGGCTAATAGCTATGGTTATGACTGGGACAGTGTTGAATATCAGGTTCTTCATCTTGACAGTATTGATCCCAGGAAAATAATAGTAAATCCTTTCATGTATGAAAAAGAAGAGCAGAAAAACAGTCCCATGGTAGTATGGTGTAAAGACAGGATTTCTAATAAGAAAATATATCTTAGGTGAATTTCACTGATGGCTTGAAGGTTACCTGTTTCATAAAAAGCTGTCATCACATATTAGATTTTTTTTCTGACAATCGCTGCTTACTTAGAGGATCTCACCTCTCTAAAATATGTGTCCTAGTAGGCAATTTTTACACTGCTATGAACTGACTAATGCCAGCTGATGGATTGACAGGAAATTGTAACTCAGAGTGTAGTCAATTCTGCTTTTCATTCCAGGCAAATGATGCTGCTGTATGATTAAAGTACAATTATGGATGCTCCGTAGAGTTTCAGGCATTATATGCTTTTATAGTGACATGATAATTTGTCATCTGGGAAGGAAAGCTTTGATAAATCCTTATATAGCTAGATTTAAGGAATCAAACTTAATATGAATTAAATTGTTCATAGTAGAGTGTGCTCAGTTATTAGTGATTCAGACATTATTCCTTAATCCAAAAACTCAAAAGCATGGCCCTGTAACAAAATGCATATGCAGAAATGAATATAAAATAAAATTCAGATAGGTCCCATAAGGAGTACACATTGGTCCAGCTTGGCATACATATGACTAAAATAGATATGAAGCCAGGCATCCTCAGGGATGGAAGGATACTGATCAAAAGAAAAAAATACAAAACAGAGCAGTGAAGGATATCACGGTAAGATATACAAGAGTTTGATTTTGTTCTCTATAAACATCCTAGCATAAGCCATCAGAGTTCTTGGTACTGGTGTTTAGAATTTGCCAAACTATCTACTGTCTTTATCATGACCAAATTCAAAAATTTCAGAGACTGATTGATAGAATCATCACAGAAATCAGCAAAGATAAGTATAAGAATATACATTCCTGTGTGACCAAGCAAGCTGGTCACCAGCTGGATAGAAGGCAGCTTTGTTATGCATGGCCACTGTTTGGACAAAGAATTGAGACTGAGGGAGCAGTTCTGTGTGCTTTGCTAGTTGTTCCCCTAATGTGTAATTTCTGTGGAATCAAATCAGATTTTACTGTAGGTGTAAAAGAATTGCAGTTGCAGTGAAAAATTCAGAGTATCAGAAAGATAAGAAAAGCACAGTCCTACAGCACTACAGTTAAGCTGAGGTTACACACCAGAAATCTATTATTTACTCAATGATAGTAAAGGCAACATCTTATTGGTTTTTCTAATGTTACTCTTAAGAAACAAAATTAGGCACTGTGGAACAGGTAACCTTAGATTACATTTAATATATATTTAATTTTAACCCTGAATTTCATTTTGTGTTAAGGATCATGAAATCTGATTTTCAGGAAATTTGGGGCAACAAGATTTTTGAAACTTCCATCGAGCATGTTTATTTATCTATCTAAATTGGAGAGGTATGGATTTGAAGTATGGACTGTTCACTGGATTAAGAATTGGTTGGCTGAGGGACCTGGACAGGCTGGAGAAGTGGGCCTAATGAGGTCTGACAAGGCCAATTGCAGGGTGCTGCACTTGGGCCAGGACAATTCCAGGTATTTATACAGACTAGATCTCCTTGAGTGCAGCCTTGAGGAGAAGGACTTAGGGGTCCTGGTGGATGAGAAGCTGGGCATGTGCCAGCAGTGTGTGCTTGCGACCTGGAAGGCCAACTGTGTTCTGGGCTGTATTAAGAAAGGGGTGGCCAGCAGGGAGAGGGAGGTGACTGTCCTTTTCTCAGCTCTTGTGAGGCCCCATCTGGAGTACTGTGTTCACGCCTGGGGCCCCCAGCATTGGAAGGATGTGGAACTGTTGGTGTGGGTCCAGAGGAGGGTCACTAAGATTATCAGAGCTCTGGAGCAGCTCTTTTATGAAGAAAGGTTGAAGGGACTGGGCTTGTTTATGTGGGAAAGAAAAGGCTCCAGGGAGATCTCATTGTTGCATTCCAGGGAGGCAGGGAGTGCATAAACAGGAGAGACAGCGGCTGTTTACGAGGGTGGATAATGATGGGACAAGGGGGAATGGCTTTAAACTGAGACAGGGGAAGTTTAAGTTAGATATTCGGAAGAAGTTTTTCACTCAGAGGTGACACACAGGAGCAAGTTGCCCAAAGAGGTTGTGGATGCCCCATCCCTGGAGGTATTCAAGGCCAGGCTGGATGTGGCTCTGGGCAGCCTGGTCTGGTGGTTGAGAACCCTGCACATGGTAAAGTGTTTGTAACTTGATGATCATTGCAGTTCTGTTCAACACAGGCAATTCTATGGTTCTATGATTCTATGACTCAGTTTTAACTGAGTCCTTCATTTCTTAATTTCTGACTACTGGCAATAGGAATATATTTTCATTTGGTATAGTTATGCTATAAAATAATATCTTCTGAATAAGAAATGTAATTGTGAATGTCTGGAAATAGTTTCTAAATATCAGATACGTTTTCTGAAGAAACATAATTCTTTCTTTTTCTTCTAATCTTATGAAAAAGAAGAAAATTGTACGGTTCAGTTTTATTTTATAACTTGCAGCACAGGAAAATCTGAAAATTTATTTCCAAGTTTTTGGTTTTCTCTTTCGACAAGAAAGGAATCCTTCATCTTCCCCACATATTCAGTTATTGTAAGCTTTTATCGTGACTGTTTCATGGGTTTCCTTCAGTTTAATACAATTTTCTTAAAAAAGATTTTGAGAAGTGATCATCTTGTATTAATCCAAGAAGAGAAGGGATGGCAGGCTGCAGCAGGTATGGGAGGTGTTGAGGTACTCAACAAGTTCTTTGCCTCAGTCTCCACTGGCAGTTAGTCTTCCTGTGCCTTTCACATGCCTGGGCCTCTGGGCAGAGGCCAGGGGAGTGAAATAACATTCACTGTAAACAATGAGCAAGTCTAATACAACCACAGGAGGCTGAACATGTACAAGTCTATGGGGCTAGATGGCATACACCTCAGGGTCCTGAAGGAATTAACAGACACTGTGGCCAGGGCACTCTCCATTGTATTAAAATAGTCATGCATGTCAGACAAAATGAGTGCAAGATGGGAAGCGCCACTCTTATTTTTAAGAAAAGGAGAAAGGACGAACAGCCGGAACTACTGGTCTGGAGAACCTTATTTCTGTTCCTGGGAAGATTTTGGAACAGATCTTACTGGAGGCCGTATTAATGCATGTGTGAGAAAGGAGGTCATCTGAGACAGCCAGCAGGGCTTCACCAAGGGCAGATTGTGCCTGACCAATCTTGTGGCCTTCTATGATGTAGTGACATTGGTAGACAAAATAAGGGCAACTGATGTCATCTACCTGGACTTCTGCATGGCCTTTGATATCATCCCACAGAAATCCCATGGAATCACAAAATTGCAGGGGCTGGAAAAGACCTCAAGAGATTATCAAGTCTAAACCCCCTGCTAAAGCAGGTATTCTACAGTAGGTCACACAGATGGGTATTCAGGAGGGTCTTGAATATCTCCATAGAAGGAAACGCCACAGCCTTTCTGGGCAACCTGTTCCATTGTTCCATCACCCTTACCATAAAGAAGTTCTTCCACGTGTTTGTACAGAAGTTCCTAGGTTCAAGTTTTAAGACATTACTCCATGTCCTATCGCTACATACAGTCATAAAGAGCCCACCTTCATCATTTGCCTCCCATCTCCCTTTAGATATTTATAATCAGATCCCCTCTTAGTCTTCTTTTCCACAGGCTGAACAGATCTGGGTTACTCATTTTTTTCTCATGTGGGAGATGTTCCAGGCCCTGAGTAACCTATGTAGCTCTTTTCTGGACTCCTTCTAGGAGATCTCTGTCGTTTCTGACCTAAGAGACCAAAACTTGACTCGGTATTCTAAATGGGGCCTAATCAGAGCACAGTAGAGCAAGAGGATAACCTCTTTGACCTGTTGGCTATGTTCTTTTTAACATGCCGCAGGATACCATTGGTAAGCCACAAAAGCATACTGCTGGCTCATGGCCAATCTGTTGTCCATCAGGACACCCCAATCATTGTCCACAGAACTCCTCTCCAGCAGGTCATCCCCTAATATGTACTGATGCATGTGGTTATTCCTCCCTAGATGCATGACTCTACACTTACTCTTCAGATTCCCAACTGCCCTGCTCTCCAGACCGTCCAGTTCTTGCTGAATGATAGCATAGCCTTATAGCTTGTCAGCCACTCCTTCCAGCTGTTTCATCAACAAACTTGCAGAGAGTGGACTCTATTCCTTCATCCAGGTTGTTGGTGAGGGTATTGAACAACTCCGTGCCCAGCACTGACCCCTAAGAAATATTACTAATTAAAGACCTCCAACCAGACTCAGCACTGCTAATGACAACTTTCTGAGCTCTGCCAGCCAGTCAGCTCTCAGTCCACCCCACCATCCACTCATCTGTCCCATACTTTCTAATTTTCATACCAAGGGTATTATGGGAGACATTGTCAAATGCCTTGCTAAGGTCAAGATACACAACATCCACTGTTCTTCCCCCATCTACCCAGCCAGTAAGATACATAGAAAGCTACCAGGTTGGTCAAGAATGATTTCCCCTTGGGAAATCCATGTTGAATATTCTTGATAACTTTCTTCTCTTCCAATTGCTTGCAGACTGTACCGAACAAATTGTTCCATCACCTTTCCAGGGATGGAGGTGAAGTTAACTGACCCGTAGTTTCCTAAATCCTCCTTCTTGCTCTTTTTGAAGACTGGAGTGATACCGGCTATCCTCCAGTATTCAAGCACCTCTCTCATTTGCTTGGATCTTTTGAAGGTGATAGAGAGGTTCAGCAATCATCTCTGCCAGTTCTGTCAGCACACATGGGCACATCACATTGGAGTCCATGGATTTGCATGTGTTGATTTGGGCTAAATACTCTCTGACCAGATCCGCTTCAGCCAATGGAAAGTCTTCCTTCATGCAGATTCTCCCTCTTACCTCCAGGGACTGGAACTTCTGAAGGCTAGTCTTAGCAGCGAAGACTGAAGCAAAGAAGGCATTCAAGATCTCCATTTTTTCAGCATCCTGTTACCATGAGGGACCCTCATTTTCCCTAGTCTTCCTTTTAATGTTGGTATACTTAAAACAAAACAAAACAAAACAAAACAAAAACAAAAACAAAAACAAACAAAAAAAACCCTTTCTTATTATCCTTTACATGTTTTGCAAGTTTTAATACCAAAAGGGCCTTGGACTTCCTTGTACCTCTACAGGCCCTGTCAACAATTCTTCCCAAGTATTCTTCCCAAGTGTTCAGGCCATTTTTCCAAATTTCATGGACCTTCTTTCCTTTTAGTTTATCCATGAGCTACTTGCTTATCCATGCTGGCCCTCTGTCATCTTTCCATGATATCTTACTTTTCAGGATGCACTGATCTTGAACACCGAAGAAGTGTTTAAGTGTTAAACAGTTCCCATGGGCTGTCCCCTTACCTCCAACGCTTTGGCTCAAGGGATACCTTTAAGCAGGTCTTTGAAGAGGTCAAAGTTGGATCTCCTACAATTGGTAGCAATTCTATTTATTACTTTTCTTCTTCCACACAAGATCTTGAACTCCACTGTCTTGTTTTTGCTGCATCCCAAGTTGTCCCTATCTTCACATTGCTGGCCAGCCCTTCCTTTTTAGTAAAAACAATGTCAAGTAGCATAACTGTCCTCATTAGCTCCTCCACCTCCTTTGTGAAAAAGTTATCCTCAACGCATTGCAGAATGACTTCTGACCTCACACAGCACCCTGATTTGTCCTGTTTATTTTCCGTGCATGGGTACACAGGCACTTTAAGGAAGAAGAGAATGTAGATCCCTAGAGGGATGCAAGAAATTTTAAGCCAGGCTTTTGGCAATGTTATCTTCCCTGAAGAGTCACATCCTTATCTCTAAATTGGAGAGATGTATAAAGGCTGGAATATTTTGTGGATTAAAAAAACCAAAACAGTTGTATAGACTCAGCCAGAAGATCGACGTTAGCATCTCTAGGTCCAAGTAGAAGCCAGAGATGAGTGGTTTCCCTCAGAGCTCTGCCTTAGGACAGATTCTCTTCACCGTCTTTATCAGTGACCTGGATAGTAGGGTCAAATCCACCCTCAACAAACTCTGTGATTACATCAAGCTGAGTAATGCAGTTGATACAACAGAATGAAGGGATGCCATTCAATAACAACCAGGATGGATTGAGGAGTGAACTCATTAGAATGTAATGTAATGTAATGTAATGTAATGAATGAATGAGTAAATTCTAATGAGTTCAAATGACTAACTGCAAAATGCTGAACTTGGTTTGGGGCAATGCCAGATATCTATATGAACTTCAAGAATAACTAACTGACAACAGCCCTGTGGAAAAAGGGGTCCTGCTGAATAAAAAGCTGCACACTTGCAGCTCAGTGTGCCAAAACTATCCTAGGCTTCATCAGTAAGGTGCGACCAGTAGTGAGGGGGGTGATCTTCCCCCTCTATTCTATCCTTGTAAGGCTCTGTTTGGAGGACTTTGTCCAGATCTGGGTCCCTCAGTACAAGAAAGGTGTGAAGCTGTTGGAGTGGGTCCAAAGGAGGTTATGTGGATGATCAGAGGGCTGGAGCACCTCTCCTATGCAAAGAATGTTGAGACAGTTGGAGTTGTTCAACTTGGAGAGGAGAAGGCTCTCAGAATACCTCAAAGTGGACTTGCAAATACAGTGAGCCTAAGGGAGCACAGAAACTGGGGAGAGGTTGACATTTCATATGGTCTCATAATGATAAGGAAACAAAGGAGTATGGCTGTAAATTAAATGAAGAGAGGTTTAGGTTAGGTGTTAGCAGGGAACTTTTTATTCTGAGAGTGATGAGGTGCTGGTGCAGCTTCCCAGAGATACTATGGATTCTCCATTCCAGGAGGTGTTCAAGGCTGGGATGGGTGAGGCCCTGGGCAGCCTGGTCTAATGAGTGAAAACCAGCCCAATGCATGCAGTTGGAAACAGATGATCCCTTCCAACCTAAACCATTCTGTGATTCTATGAAAACTGAGCAGGGTGGAATAATCTTTTGTTCCATACAAAGTGTTACCTGTAAATACTAGCATAACATTTAATTTTTATGTCACTGTGCCACTCTTTATCAAATGTAATACAACATCCACTTTAAACTTCAGAGCATTTTCTGCTGAACTGTTATCATTTATCCATTTGATTTCTCCTTCCCATGCACAGCACTTACTATGCACAGGTACCTTAGAAAAAAAGTTTCTGAGGAACAAACATGAAGAATATAAAGTATTTTAAAAAGCCCTCTTCCATTCAGACTGGTTGAGCAATTTCAAGATCAGCTTCAAAAATAATCTGTAAAAATCCCTTCCATCTAAAAAATGCTATGATTCTATAGCCTCTGATTCACTTTTTCCTGTTGTGACTTTGAAAAATTAAATGCAAAACACTCAGAGTAACGTACAAAAGTCATAATTTCTTTCTCGACATCTAATTATTAAAAATTCAACTCTTGCAATTAAAAAGTGAGATCACAGTAAAAGACATAATGGGGCAGGTCAATATCCAGTGTAATTTTATTGTCCTTTAAGTAATTATAGCAAGGCTGTATCTGAATAGCTGGTTTATAATAAGTTACTGACATTACTGACAGTTTCCATTTTGCAGTGATGTTCGGTTGTCTTGGTTTTAGAAGAAATTTCTTTACTTTTTATTTCTTTTATTTATCTTGTTTATTTATTCATTTATTCATGATAATGCATATTCATGTTCTGTGATGCACTGACTAACAACACTGAATGAGAGAAAACTGAGTGATAAAATGAGAGAAAGCTATAATGTGTAGTTTAGCAACTCAGACAAGGTGATAACTACATCTCTATAAGGTTCATGAAGATGTTTGTCATTCTTCCTGTTGAAGAAGTGTTGCTAAAACAAGGTGGATTTTGGAGTTATGGCTGCAACTGAAATAGAAATATGACTGTTAGAAAATAGTGTCTCTGTATGGATGCAAACCACTTGATTCACAATTTCTTACAGTATGAGAGGTGTAAAAAAATTGCATGATGGTAATGTGAACTGACATTTTTGTCAGGAGGCTTGAACAAGCATCCTAAGAAAAGAATATTTTTGTCATCCAGTGTTTCTGTCATTATGACTCTTCATGAAGCTGCTGAGTAGTGACTGACTACTGAGAACTGTTTCCTGTTTCCCACCATTTTGTGTGGTTAAGAAAGAACTAATGTCTTTTCAGTGATAAGCTGCTTTTATTTGTGTTTCCTACCTTCAAGTAAATTATTTTATGTAGATCAATACATCATTCTTTGTCTCTCACTATTTCACTTCTGCTGTGTACAGCCTTTTATTGTACTGCACAGTAAAATCTGTATCTAGTTTAATAATGTCTGTGATTCTGCTGTCATTTCTTCTTTTTCTCTTTTCCTTAGGACAAAGAGTAACTCACCCCTTTATGTTCACAAATTTTAACTCTTTTAGTTGAATTACCTCTCATAAGTAACTTTATCTAATACCCAAAAGAAATAATGAAGACTCCTATGGACACAGAGGTTTAACAGATCACAAACAAGAACTGTGGCTGCCATTCTTTAGCTTTCATTCTTTTATTATATTAACTTTCATTTTCCTGTCTTATCTCCAAAATTACCCATGACTTTTTTTTTTTTTTTGGTTGTTTTTGTTATGTTGTTGCTTGTTTGTTTATAATTTGCATGAAGCTTTTAATCCTTTCTATTAATACTTCTTTATATTTCTTTATATATATATATAATCTTATAAAACATTTATCCATTCTAATTTAATTATGTTTCTTAGTATTTATTCCCACTTTTATGCCAGAAGGCACTGCTAGACTTGTGATGAGAAGTTAATAATATGTTTATCAAGAAGTGCTAAGTCCAAGATGCATTTTAATAAGCCATCAGCTGAACGAAGACTCCTACCTCTCATAATAATGTTCAAAAATTATGAAATAGAAAATCGTATACCCTGAGATTCCCAGAGACCTTTAGAATACCTTTTGACACATTCTGTTGAGGATAACCAGTCTTTTTAAGAAATTCAAATGACTGCATTTGGTACATTTGATTACCAATTTATTATCTCAAAGAGAAGAAATAAGTTTAAATAGATATCTTTCTTTTTTTCTCTTCATTCCTTTTACTTTAAAAAAAAAACAAAACAAAACAAATTTATTCCTCGTCTTTCATAACTTCCCTAAAGAAAAGTAGAGGAGTTATCTGTGTGTATTCTTATTCTCCTGATGAATGAAGGAAACTAATGCAATATACACATTGTATTGTAAATTGCAAGATTAAATTGTGGAAGGTAGCGTCTTTTTTAAACAGATTTTCACTTTCCCTCACCAAGCAAATTCCTTAATTCCTACATCTTTCCATTGTCTTTTGTCTTCAGCTTGCACCTCACACTTGCTTATTTTAAAACTGTGTGCACGAAAACCCACAGACCAAAAGTAAAAGGTATGTGTGGGTGAAAATTACATCTTGTAAAGTAGATGTGACAGTAAGTTAATTGTAAGATTCAATGGCTAATTATTTAGCTCTGTTAACTTCATGACATTTTCTATTTTTAGTAATATTTTCTTTAACTTTGCAGTAAAATAAAAATCCAGATTTTTTTTGGGGGGGGAAATATTGTCCTTAAGTATAACTACAGCTTTTCTTGCTAATGTATTATCTGCTCTGATATCTTTGTTACTTGCTAAAAAAAAAATCTTTAAATAGCTCTTTTGAAGGTATCATATTAAATGATCTCTGTCTGTATACGCTTTAAACAAGAAAACATACTCACCTTCTCATGCAACCATATTTCAGACAGCAGTGACATTCAGACAGCAGAGAAAAGACATCTAGTGTCCATTCATACTTCATACTTTTCTGAAATAAGGATATAATTTTCTAACTTTCAAGCAAGATCATAAAGTGGCATTTAATTCTTACTGCTCTTCCCTACCTTTCTTTTTTTATTTTAAGAGAATTTTCATTACCTGCAATTAAAAAAAAAATAAAAAATCTGTTAAAAAAAAAAAAAACTGTAAAAAAACAAAATTCTTCTCACTAGATATATCAAAACTCCAGGTAAATGAAGACACATTTTCTTCTTCATAACTTTTTGTGAGATCTGAAATGAGGAAAAGGTTCTAGTTAGATAATAATAACTTAAATCTTTCCCCCTAAGGTCACTTATTAGACTTTAATTTGTAACAGACCTACTAAACGTTCTATTGATTATGAAGTATCATGGTTCAGGATCTTTTTTATGGCCATGACCTAGGAATGTCAAATAGAGTGGTCAGATTTCAGAAAAAGTCAAGATAGCGAAAAATTTCCTTGCACCTGCAAGAATCTTTCTGAGCTTTTATTTCTAATCGGTAATACATTTCTCTTTCCCAGACTATGATTCTTTATCTGTGGACATTTATTGTAGTTAACTTCTGGCAGAACAAATGCTGAGCAGGCAATATACATTTATACTGCAATGTTCTGAAAGGAGAACTTGATCCTAAAGGAATGTTTGTATACAGCATTTATAGTTATTTCTCTGATAAATGCATTACTCATTTGATATTACTACTGACAAAAAATGTCTTTGTTCTCAGCACTTTCAAGTGAAACAAATTCACACATTCATTTATTTCAGATTTCTGCATGTAGAAAACCTAAAATATCTTTGAACGGCCTTAAACCATAAGCCAATATAAGATCTATATTACTCTGCATGGGAGTTCATTCTTTCTTTAAATTGTAGATAGCAGCTGAAGTTCTAGATTTGGATTTTCTTTGCAAGCCTTTAACTTCTTCAGAATCTTGAAAAACTTTGATTCTTTGAGCACTTCTTTTGCTGTTGTTGTTTTATCTAGGTTTCTAGTTATCTCAGTTATCTCGGATCTGTCACAGGCACATTTCATAACTGTACCATATCGGTTGTATTCTATATGAATGGAGACATCCAGTGCTAATATTTGGAGGCAGGTATGATCATCATTATTCTACTTTGGTTGCTCTAATTTCTTAATTCCTAGTAGCAATTTTTAATATGCTAGTTTATTTTGTAACAAGTTATTTTTTGGATTTGGTGTCTAGGAAAAAAGTTTGTTGCTACAGAATTGAAAATGGACATATATTTTATATATACGATTTTACACATTTATGCTTTACTTCTTCTTCCACAATGTTTACACACAATATGTTATCGAGACAGTAAATAACATATCACAACTTGAATTACAGAAGACTGTCATGTGAAAGAATAGTAAAGAAGCTTTGAGTGTTTCTGATGATCTTTCTGTATTTGTATACTTCAGGTTCTGTATTTTTTAAGGTGCTATCTATTTTATACAGTGGTATCACACAGTTCAAATGTGCTCATATTTAAATTAGTGAAATTAACTGATCCAAAGTTATAACTGTAAACTTTTGTGCTAGTTACTGGCAAGCGCTTTTGCATACTTCCTTCCCTCCTTATTGCAGAACCTCGTGTCTTGAAAATTATTAAGCCACAGAGATTAAAAACATGAGTATTAATGTTAGCCCCTGTAGGATTTAATTTTTTATGTGGAAAATATGTATCATTCTTACAAAGAGCCTCAAAGTTTTCCTAATATGTAATATAATGTGTGCATTTATTTTAGTGCATGGTATTAGAAATCACTGTGTTACTAAAGTAATATTGAAATATTTTTTTTTTTATTATAACATTTATTATTTTATCAGTTAAAATTTAAAAAAATAATAATGAAAAGAGACACTGATCGTATGTATATTTCTTTGTTCTTATCTAAATGCATGGATACAAACGTTAAATTTGATTCTTGTCCATAGCCCTTTCTCCTCAAACTCAGAAATATTCTTTTATATGTGGTTTATACGTAGTAGAGTTTCCCTCACAGGGCATTGTGCTGCAACTGTTCTCTGCTTTGGTGAGTGTAGTGTGGAATTCTCTATTTTCTCTAGCACACCACTTATGTATGTTATGGTAGATCAGATTAACAGTTCCGGGATGAAAATAACTGTGTCTCTAGGACTACGTAACAGTAAGTCATCATTTTCTTTTTTATCATGTTCTTCTGCTAATATACTAACACAGAATATTTGGAAGCTGTTTTCCAGTGTATATCTACTTTGCAATTTTCTAAACAAATGTGGAGAGTTCCACTAACAGGATTACCTGTAATTTTTGGACTTTATTTTCCCTTGATACTTATAGTGTCTATTAAATATATGTTTTTACATCTCATTTGCATATAAACATATATAAACATAATTTTAAGTCATCTCTGAAAGAAACACTGTGTTGCTAAGGGCTGTCTTTTTAAAACTGAATGTCATTGTTCTTCCTTTTTCATTAATGATTGTCTTTTTTTTTTTTTTAACATAGATATATATTTCTCATTATTTATTTGTAACCTCTGTTTTCATATCCAGTGTAGAAAATGTCAAAATCAGTACATTCCAACAAAAGGCTGTTATTGAGGCATGAGAAGAAAACATCAAAAGATATGCAGTACTTCTACAAAACATCTACTGGAATATTTGACCTTAGGAATAATTGTACTGAACTAAGCTTCTGTTGAAGGGTAGAAAAATTGTCTTTCTGTTTGTGTTGGTAGGAAGATAGGAAGATCTCAGACATTACAAATATGTGTATATATTTTTAATTGAGTGAATTAAAATTGTGTAATGTTGTATTACTATAAATTTTGCCAATACAATTTATGATTGTACTTATTTTTTTATTCTACCCTGAATAGAATAGATCTCTTCAAAATAAGAATGTACATTTAAATCTAATTGGTATTCCTCTTTTATCAAAAATCCCCAATTGGACTTTTCTTGTTTTATTTTGCTTTCTTTTGTTTCAGTACTTCTCCATTCTGTACACTTATACATGTAAATACATATATCCTTTTCCTTTTGTGTATGAGTGTGTATGTGAAATATCCATCTACAATCTGTAATGGAAATCAAACAATATTTTTTTATATTTTCCTAAAATTAGAGTAGATTTATTTGCTGTGTGCTCTTGTTCCAGTAAAACATTATTTTCTATCAAATAACGTAGTGAAGCTTGAATTTGATCTATGACTTGTTGCAGCCAATTATCAGTACCATTACATTTATGAAAGTGGTAGCAAATTCTGTACTTAAGTTTTATATTTTTTTTTACTGTTCTCCAGTTTTTAATTGATAACTGTCTATTTAAACCAGAAACTTGAAGTAATATTGTCATAGTGTAACAGTTTATCACATATGAATAACATCAGTGATAAGTGGGCTTGCTTTAAACCTATTTTCCTCTTTTCTTCTTTTCATTTTTTTTTTTTTATTTTTGATACAAGCATAGGATAAGTTTACAAAGAAAACCTGAGTGTATAGCACATATTGCATTTGAGAAGACCTTACAGTTAATTCTGTATGAGTCTTTCAATGATAATCTTTGCTTCCAGCTGCATGCCCAAATATATTGAAATGCAGCCAGAGAAAGGAAAGAGTTATAAATAACAGATTAACTGAATAGACAGTGTTGCCATCTTTCTCAAATTTTGGCAGGACATTGTCCCTCTCACACTGCCTGTTGCTATTCCCATGCTTACTTGGTAGGCTTGTTAGAGTTTGGCTATTCAGTTCCCACAGATGCCCACTCTGTTTAGACTCTACATAGCTGGCTGCTGTACCACTACCATTAAATGGATTATCTCCACTGGCAGAACAGGGATACCACCTTCTCTCATCTCACAGTTCCTGAGGGCTGCTGAGAGGCAAAGTCTGAGCTTTCCCGGGATGTTTCTCCTCTAAGCTCAGCACATCCATAATCTCCCAAACACCTACTTCTATAATGAAGAAGACATTCCATGCCATATTTTACATTGATTCATATTAATTTTCAAACTTGCATAAATCCACTTACATTAGAAACCTTGCATCTGATCCAGTCTTAACCATTCAATTTTCAGGTAAAATTTCAGGTTTTACTGCTTCCAGAAAATCTATGAGAGGTTTTGGATTTCTAATCAATTAAAAATGCTGTTATTATTGAATGCCATGGACTCAGGCTTTTCATTTTTCATCTTCATTGCAATGGAAACCATAAACAGCAGAAAGTAAAAATGACTGCAGGCTGTATAAACGAGTTAGCTTGATATTTATGGAAAAAAAAAATATATATATATAACATTAAGGTTCAATCAAATGTCTGCAAATTTTGTCTTCATTCAACCATCTTGGCCATAAGTTTCTTTAAAACATAACTGGACAATATTCCCAATTCTTCCTCTCAGAAAAATTCCTAGGAATATAGGCCCAATCTGATGAAAGTCTTAACAAAGGACTTACAATGATTGACAGAATGTCTCCAGATGAAACAGTGGAATAGATTTTGAGGAAGACAAGATGGATAAGGGCACTTTCCTTGTATATTTTCATCATCATTATTAGATAAATGCATATAATTATGCATTTATTTATTTTAGAACTAAGTATGTGCACAAGTATAATGTATATTATACTTGTATACAAGTATAAAGTATACGCATTAAGTATGTATCTAAGTATAATGCACACATCCAGCAACTTCTGAATGACCAAGCTGGGGAATTCATCATTTGTACAAATGTCTATTTATGCTTATTTACAGAGGACCATGTAAATGCTCAGCTGCAGTTGAATAGCATCCATTGGTTTCTTTTTTGCAAAAAGTCTTCTTTTTTAACAAATACAGGTTTATTTTAATCAATTCAGATTTTTTAAAGACCATGCATAAAACAGGTTAGTAGTAGTAAAATAAAATTCACATTCATAAATTCAAATTTACTTTCTTTAAGTATAGACTTTGTATGTAGTTTATTATTTTGCCAAGCAATACATAAATTTAGGATGTAATTTCAGTAGTGTGAGTCTGTCACATCATCTAAAATATGCATAGAATTCTTGTAAAGATGAGGACAGAGATGTGAAGCAGTAAATACTCTGTATTTTGGCTCAAGATTTAGATTGGCTTTGTTTTCATAGATCTGTGAATTGTAAAAATAATATTTCCACCTAATATTATTTTGGACATGTGTAAAATAGAATAGTAAAAAAAAAAAAAACAACAACAAAACAAAACAACAAGAACAACAACAGCAAACCCCACCCCCCAAAATGACCCAACAAAAAAAAACAGCAGTGACCCAACTTGGTCATCAAAAGCATGTGGGTTTATTCTATTTCATCAGATTTTCTACGAATTTTTAAGTTAAAAATTATTTTGCCTTCCAAACTCCTTTTGAAGTGGGGCTCAAATAAAAAGCACTTTAAATTAAATTGTTTGAGAACTAAGAGAAACAACTATTAAGCAGTATTAATGTAAGTTTTTTCTTCTTTTTAATTCAGTAGCATGTCTGGTGGAATTGTTTATCTTGTGAAGTGTGACTTTTTTTTTTTAACTAATCCTCCCAAGTAGCGTTTTAATTATAAAGTCAATCATCAGATTGGAATACAAACCTAGAAAATGAAAACTAAGACTTTAATCTATTTTAGAATTCGTATTTGAGGCCTAATGTACAGAAATGGGCTTTAAGCTATGCCTGGCTGCTTTTGCAGGTGTCTGAGCCTATCATGTAAATTCCTATTTGCTGTTAGCTTCCCGTTAACCACAATACTTCTTTGAATCAACAATGACATGATTTTTCACTACTGTAATTCCTAAGATCATTTAATGTTTGCTTTGTTTATGTCCAGAAGTGTACAGTTTTAACAGCTGGTAAAATACCTTTGAGCATCCACAATATGTAAACTACGTTTATTATCTCAGTTGTGTGCTCGTAGAATAGACTTTCTTTTAATGCAATTTCTATAAGGATTTTATTGAAGAGGAGAAGGGGTTGATCACACTCATTTTCATTTTACAGCAGTAACAGGAAAAGTTAACACTGTTTTGTGAATACGTTGTGTGAAGTAAGTTGTGTGGAGCGAACATCTGTCTACAGCAGTAATCAGTCATGTACAAGCAAGGTTAGTTTAGATGTGCCTTCAACTAAGAGCAAAGATATTTGAAGAAATAGCCCAGCTGTGCAAGAAAAGTTGATAATTACTTGTTTTATGTGCTCCAGATAAATAAACATGTTTTTGCTTGCCTAAAATATCCAGTCACGAGTGGTGTTCCCCTAGGGTCGGTGCTGGTGCCTGTCTTCTTCAGTATCTTTATTGATGACCTGGATGAGGGCATTGAGTGCACCCTCAGTAAGTTTGCAGATGACACCAAGTTGGCTGGAAGTGCTGATCTGCCTGGGGGTTGTGATGTCCTACAGAGGGATCTGGACAGGCTGGATAGCTGGGCTGAAGCCAATGGGATGAGGTTCAACAAGGCCAAATGCCGGGTCCTGCACTTTGGCCACAACCCAGGTAACATTACAGGCTTGGAGCAGAGTGGCTGAAGACTGCATGGAGGAAATGAACCTGGGGGTACTGACTGATGCTCAGCTGAACATGAGCCAGCAGTGTGCCCAGGTGGCCAAGAAGGCCAATAGCATCCTGGCTTGCATCAGGAGCTGCATTGCCAGCAGGAACAGGGAAGTAATTGTTCCCCTGTACTGAGCTCTGGTGAGGCCACACCTCGAGTACTGTGACCAGTTTTGGGCCCCTCACTACAGGAAAGACATTGAGGCTGTGGAGTGGGTTCAAAGAAGAGTAACAAAGGTGGTGAGGGGTCTGCAGCACAGGCCTTACGACAAGTGGCTGAAGGAGCTGGGATTGTTCAGTCTGGAGAAGAGGATGCTCCAGGGAGACGTTATTGCTCTCTATAACTAGCTGAAGGGAGGTTGTAGTGAGCTGGGGTTCGGCTCTTCTCTCGTGTCATTAGTGATAGGACTAGAGGGAATGGCTTCAAGCTACACCGGGGGAGATTGAGGCTTGATGTTAGGAAATACTACTTCTCTGAAAGAGTGTTCAGGCACTGGAATGGGCTGCCCAGTGAGCTGATGGAGTCACCCTTGAGGTGTTCAAGAAACATTTAGATGTTGTGTTGAAGGACATAGTTTAATGTAGTGAGAAATATGGGTGATAGGTAGATGATTGGACTGGGTGATCCTGGGGGTCTTTTCCAACCTTGGTGATTCTATGATTCTATGAAAATATTTAACTCTCATTCTTTTATTTTTGCCTATATGAATTTCTTGACTTAAGTGTTCTCTGATGCTATTATTTTTTTCTGTTTTGTAGCTCAAAAAGCCTGAAATAGAAAATACTGTATTGTGAGTTACTTAAAGTAGATGTTGACAGTATCATCTCCCCAATATTGAAATTACATCTGAATCTCAGTAAGCATAAAACATCCTGGAGGGCTGAGTGAAGTGTCTAAGTTTTACTCCTCATTCTTTGAAGTTAATACTGTAGAATAAATGCTTTATACTTTCCAGGTTGATCTAGAAATAAAATTGTTATTCAAGGACTTCACACACACATATTATTTAAGCAGTCTAAATCAGTCTTCTTGCAGTCTAAAATTTAATGTCAGGTACAGAAGCATAGGTATTGTCAGCTGTGGACTATACCTAATTGTAGAGGGACATCTCAGTGATCTAAGCCTTTCATATCTCTTGCCCACTGGAACTGAATATATGTATTTGCAATTTTTTTGAAGCTGTAGAAAACATTGACTTTCCGATGCCCACTACCTTGCTTTGCTTTTTTTGTACTGTACTACGTTGGAGATTTTGTTAGGTGAAAAAAATCTGAAGATATACAGAATTTCCAATGAGAGATATATAACTACCAAAAAAATAACATAAATAATATCACAAGACAAGAAATACACTGCTTACCTTACTCTGTCAGATTTCAGGTACTATGAGAATTTAACTATTCCATATATTTATCATTAAAATATATTCTGATTATAAAAATATTATGGATCTTACTCTAAAGCTTAACGTTGCAAAATATGGCTCTTTGAAATGCAGTGAAACTGTTGCCCAGCTCTACTTGTTCATTCTTTTTCTCATAACTACCTCTCCTAGTTAGTACTAATTTTGTTTAGTAAACTCAAGTTGGATTACAAATGTTTATTAAATGCATATTCAAACCCTGAAGTCACAGTCAAACTGCTGCAGTACTCACATATTGCGGTTTGGCTACTGTAGCTGCGTTTGTATTAGAAACTACTTTTCCCAAGGGCTGCCTATAATGAAGAAGTCAATGACCTGTAAATTACATCTAAAATGCTCAAGCTGGTCTTGCAGATGAATGCTTTTGATTATGGTTTACAGTATGGAGAATTCAATTTCTATTTAAAGGAAAGAACTTTGAGTTTATTTGTAAGTGTGTGGCTTTTATTTTAAGGTTTGATATTAAAGTGCACTGAACAAAAACTTCTGATTTAAAGTTTTATTGAGAACTTTTTGTTTCAAAGCTGTTTCAAAAACAGTAACCATATAAAAGGCAGAAGAACATTCAAGCATAGATCCAAATATATGTTAGGAAAGATCACTAAAATCTTCTAGTCTAGCTGTTAATCCAGCACTACCATGCCCACTAACTGTGTCCATCAGTGCTACATCTACCCTTTTCTTGGAAACTTCCAGGGATAGTGACTCCATCACCTTCCTGAGCAGCCTGTTCCAATACTTGATAACTTTTTCAAAGAGCAATTTTTTCCTAATATCCAACCTGAACCTCCCCTGGCACATCTTGAGGCCATTCCTTCTACCACTATGGGAAAAGAAGTTGACCCTCACCTCCTTTTGGGTCCTTGATGAGAGTGCTTTCCCCTGACCATCCTCTTCTCTAGACTAAACAATCCAACTCGATGTGAGGTTGATCAGCATTTGCAGAATGTCAAGGCATAATGTTTCTTACTCCGCATCTGAGTGAATAGAGTGGTACCCAAGAATAGGGTGGAGGGCAAACCAAACAAAAACAATTTCCACAAAGATGATCATGGAGCTGGTGCACCTCTGCTACATAAAATGGCTGAGGGAGCTGGGCATGTTCGGTATGGAGAAGAGAAGGCTCTGGGGGTACCTCATTGTGGCCTTCCAAAGCTTATAAACAGGAGAGCAAATGAATTTTTACATGATTTGATGGTGATGTGACAAAGGGGAATGTTTCTAAACTAAAAGAAGAGAGATTTAGTTTAGACATCAGGAAGAAACTCTTTACTCAGAGGGTGGTGAGGCCCTGGCACAGCTGCCCACAGAAGCTGTGGGTGCCCCATCCCTGGAGGTGCTCAAAACCAGGTTGGATGTGACCCTGGGCAGCCTGATCTTTGGTACGAGAGCCGCCAACAGCAGGGGATTGGAACAGGATGGGTTTTAACTTCCCTCCCAACCCAAGCCATTCTGTGATGTTATACTCAACAATAAAAGAGGAAAGAGAGTTTAGGGAAGCTGATCATCTTTTGCTGAGAAACAGGCTAGGAAATGATCTACCACACTTCTGTTCTTACACTTCTCTTTTGCTTATTAACATTTATTTTTTCTTTTGACACACAAATCTTCTTGCTTTTACTCTTCCTCTCTTCATCCCTTATCCCACTGCAGATATGAAGGAGCATGAGCAAAAGGAAGCATGGTGCTTAGCTGCATGCCAAGTTTAACCCACAACAGTAGAAAACACATATCCTTTTAACATAGAAGGGGGGCAGTTTTATGTAAGAAACAGTAAGAGGAATGCAGTGAAATATGATGTGGCAATCTTTATTTATTACTGGTCTCAAAGAAGTAATAGCAGAGAAGCAAGATAGCAGTGACAGAGGTGGAAATGCACATTTGATTCAGTGTCAGAAGGATCCAAAGGCTAAGGAACTCAAAGGGGAGGCTATATGGAGATCTGGTACATGCTTTTATCTCCTTTAGTGAGCTACCTTGTTAATCATCTGTTGTCAGGATTGTCTGTTCTCCTCTATCCTGATTTCAACTGGCTTAATACTCTCCATATTAGATGTGTGTAGATAGGCTCTGTGTTTTGGATTTAGGATGAAAATAATGTTGGCAATTCACTGATGTATTATTGTAGAACAGTGCTGCACAGAGGCAAGGATATTTCAGATTCCTGTTCTGCTCTAAGACCGCAAGCAGCTGGGGTGCACAAGGAGCTTGCAGGGGACAGAACCGGGAATAGAACCACGACAGCTGATTCAAAATGGTCAAAGAGTGTTTGGAGAGACAGCTTTATATTGATTTTATTTGAATGTGTATGATTAAAACACACTGATAGTCAAAAAGACTGTGAAAGTTAAAGGCATGATCTGTTAACAATTTGCCTAAAATCATAAAGGTGACTGCTGCAGTAGGTTCCTATTATATTTGCTTAAATGAAAAGAAAAAAGCCTTAACTTGCATTCATATATATACCTAAGAACATGAACCAGTCCAAAAGATGTTTTTCTTAATCATCTGAGGCATCTAATTGTGATTGCAGATCAAATTTTCTCTTATTTGAAAATAATCTTAAAAAAGAGATGTTTTACATTAAAAAGTAATTACTTTTCTAACAAATTTGTAGTTCTTATGCTTTTTTTTTCATGAAGAGGTATGCTTTTATTATTTATAAACTTTTTTTTACTGTTTTGTGTATGCTTAATCATAAATGAAAGATATGTTTCTGTAATGCTGAGAGATATTTGAAGTCTTCCTCTTTCACAAGTCTCCGTAGTATCTATGTTAAGCAGTTTTGTGTTGTGCACTTGGACAAAATATGTAATGAAAAACAAATTGTATTAAAAAAGCTGGGCAGTGCGCTACACTAAAGAGCAGTCTTGAGATCTGAAGTGATAAAGCAGCTCAACATGTGGAACTTATAAACCAAGCTTAAGAAAATTGAAGGAAAATTGTATTCTCAGGAGATGGGACAAAAAGAATACCAGGTTACTGTAACTTATAATTCTATCCTTCATACTGAACACCCACAGTTCCCTAATGCCACACAGGGTCAGACTAAACCTTAGCATTACATAAACATCACAAAGAAAAATGAATCTGTAACTGTTCTGCAAAGATCATGATCCTGCAAATAATTATGATTAATTATCTTTGCTCCAAAGAAATTTTTTTTGCTCCATTCTCTTCAAGAAAATGCCTTGTTCCTTTGTAATAAGATTTTTTTTTCCAACTTCAGGCATCTCCAAAAACTGAAGAATAGGAGCTGAATAGCATTCCCTTTTATCTTCATCTAAGCTGATTTTGGTCACTCTTTTGTTCCTTTGTTCTTTTCTTGCTTTCTCTTAGTCTATCCTACTGTGACAGAAATTTCTTTGTTTATTGTTCTTGTCTTTCAGTTGACATATTGAGTTACTTTATGCTTTATTTTATGTGTCAGAATATGTTTTGCACTGAAATTAAATTAAATTAAATTAAATTAAATTAAATTAAAAAAAAAAAGCAACAACACAAAACGAACAACAGTAAAACCCACCTTGATACAAAATGTAAACAGTCCAGAAAAAACTTTTTAGGTTTTAAAAACTTAATTTTCTTTGACTCCATTGTTGTGTACTTGCAGGATAGAATTTAAAAATAAAAGAAAAAAATTGTTTATAAAATATATTTTCTCTTGCTAACAGTGAAAACAGCAAATACATTACTGACTTGCATTAGTTCAGAATGCTCAAACAGTACCATATACTATTCAAATGGGAGCCAGCAGAATTAACATAGCCTGGAAAGTATTCCTTTTCCTTGGAGGTGGTTAAGAATAGCTCTTTCAACACTGAAGTCTGCATTTCTCCTGCTTACAGTTCAATACAGACAATATTGCCATTGCTAGTAAAATCGTCTGTATAGACCTGATCATCCAGGTCTCAGGACTTGTCTGGGTTTATGATGGCCTAAGCTTACTTTAACAAATTTTTCTTACAAGAAAAACTGCCTAGGTCAATTGATTATTATTCAACTTGTTTTAGCTTAGATCTGACTGCAACACATACAGTGGAATTCTACTAAACTTGCATAATCACAAGGTGACAAACATTGTGTCAGTTGTAGGAAGCTACTGTGTAACATCAATAATAGTCAGGAAGTGTAGTTAGTAAAAATTTATATGGAAACTAAAGACAGAGGAAGTAAGAAGACTGTCTTAGGAAACATTTTAAATAAACCCAAGCTGGCCAGGAGGAGAACGTGAACAACACACTTCTGGTGACAAGGTTATGACGCTGATGTGTTGTCTTGGTCCAACTGCCACCAATCCTACACGTCGTCTGCAAGAAGGTGGCAGTTGTGCAGAGAATTGGAAGGGTGCAGATATCATCACAGAAACAGGAGTAGATATAAGAATAAGTGTATTTGCATTAACAGTCTGCATAGCTATGTTACTCCAAGTGCACATATGTCTTTGTAACTTGGTTGATAATAGTTGCTTGTTGCTTTCTGATAGGACAGTTGGAAAAGTGACTGGAGTAGGAATTCTCTGGACTACTGCTGTATTATAGTTGTTCCAGGTGAGACAAATGGTTTGTCTGAGAACAAACCATTCTGTTATGAGGACAGTGAACATCCATCCAAAGTGCAAGTACCCATGAAAGAATACTTGAGAAAAATCTACCTATGCCCATGTAACAGTCTCACATTTATTATCAGTTCACATTCTTCAAAAACATCTACAAGCCAGTCTCCTTCCTTTGCAGTAGTATACATTGAATTCCCATTCTGTAATGATGTAAATATGTTTAATAACGATGTAAATATGCCAATGGACAAGGGTTGCCAGCCTGGTCTAGTGGTTGGCCCATCTCAGGGGAGTTGAAACTAGATGATCCTTGAGGTCCCTTTCAATTTAGGCCATTTTATGATTCTATGAAGAGCCACTGATGTCACTGATCTTGACTTGAGTAAGGCTTTTGACATGGCATCCCACAACATCCTTCTCTCCAAATTAGAAAGATATGGATTTGATGAATGGACTGTTGTTTTATTAGGTGAATAAGCGGGGATTCGGGATGTGACAAGATAGGCCCTCCTCTGCTCTGTGATTGATTTATGATGCATGCTTAAGGGGCGTAGACGAAGACGGGGCATGTATATAAGCGAACGATGCCACACATTAAGTGCCATTTCACCACTCATCATATTGGTGTCATAAAAAGTGTGTGAGTAGTCAGTAGGCGGGAGCGGAGTCTGGGGCCACAGAGCCGGGGCTGGAGCCAGGGTCAGAGAGCTGGGGCCACAGAGCCGGGGCCAGACTCATTGCTGGGGCTGTCAGAGCACTTTACGATGGGACGCTAATTGGGGTTGCCGCGATCAAGGCAACAAGTGGTGCCCCGTGTGAAGATCGTGTGAGGAGCGTGTGAGGAGCGTTCCAGTTGTGAATGTACAACAGCTTGCTGTGAGATGAATACAGGACCCTGCTGCGATGGTCCAGCAGAAGAGCCAGGGAGGGGGGTGGACAGCCCCGGGGCTAAAGGCGTATACACAAGGATGGATTCAGTCATTAAGTTATTACTTTGGATTTGTAAGATTTACTGCGGAAAGCATGCTCCTTCTAAGAAGGAGCTGTCCGCTGTTCTCACTATCTTTGATAAAGAGGGGCTTCTGGCCTTTCCCCATGAGATTTATGACCACGGGAGGTGGGATTCACTGACCGCAGTGCTTACTCAAAAAACAATGTCGTCATAGAAGGTGGCAGAGTTAAAGATGTGGGGGTTGATCTTAAGGGCCCTAAAAGCAGCAAGAGAGGAAAAAAACACTGAGAACCTTGCCAGAGATTTATTGGGGCTAATTCCAGAGGGGGGGACCTGCCACGGGCGGGAGGTTCTGTTTCCCCCAGGGACGTGCCGCAAGACAAGATGGCGCCGGCTCAGCCTGCTTCACCGGAGGTGTTGACACTGGAAAAGAAGGAGGAAGAGACGCCATCTTTGCAGACAACATCACCGCCTCCATACCCACTCTTGTATCCTTCCTTGAAAGATCTCCACCCAGGGGAGGAGAAAGAGGGTGAGGTGGGGGAGGTGGACTCTGTAGTGTCATTGACATCAGCTGCAGCAGCCCAGCCCATTCAGCCCATTCAGCCACACCTTCCGTTGTCCCCTCTAGTGGCCACACCCGTGTCTATGCCCCAGCGAGTGGAGAAGTGTGGTCAGGCTGGTGGCGTGCTGCCTCCATTCACTGATTGGAGCAAGATACGGGAAGAGTTGAGGATGGTGGACCTCTTAAGTGAGGTTAAGGTGTTCCCGGTGGAAATCCGGGCTGACGGGCCTGTATGGGTACCTTTGGACCCAAAAGGGGTGGCCCGCCTCACCGAGACAGTGGCGAAGAAAGGTTTGTGGTCACCCATGACACTACCTGCATTGGAAGTGTTGATGGCTCCAGGTCCTCTGCTCCCGTACGATGTGAAGGGCCTCATGCGGGTGGTGCTCGAGCCGGTCCAGTTTACACTATGGAAAGAGGAATGGTCATCCCAGCTTAGGGCGGTAGCGGCCACGGCGACGCGCAACCCAAGACACCCTGCCAACGGGAGGCAGGGAGAGCACACCAGTCTTATACGTTTGATGGGTTATACAGAGGGAATGGTGGGATCCCCAGAAGGGCAATGATGACTCCTCCGCCCGGGGGAAATGCTAGCAGCCACTGAAGCGGCTTTAGCCACATTTAGGAGGTTTTCAAAATCAGTGGAGCTGAGTTCCCCGTGGTCAGATATCGCTCAGGGTCCGTCCGAGTCATTTTCGGACTTTGCCAATCGATTGATTCGGGTGGTGGAGGGGTCAGACCTGCCGAGAGCAGTCCATAATCCAGTCATTATGGATTGTTTAAAACAGAAATCGCATAAAGAAATCAGGGATCTTATTAGGGCTGCCCCTGACAGCCTGAACACCCCTGGAGAGGTTATTAAGTATGTCCATGATAAGCAAAAGGCGACTTCTCTCACTAATGAGGGGTTGGCGTCAGCAGTAGTCGCAGCCTTGGCTGTTCGGGACAATCAAGATAGGGGGCGGTGCTATAAGTGCAGCCAGTTCGGTCATTTCAAGGCCCAATGTCAGGCCTTGAGGAAATCAAGTGGGGGGACGGGGTCTACCCAGCTCTGCCAGGCGTGTGGGGAGCCAGGACACACTGTGCGAGAGTGTCCAATGTTTGTCGTAATGCCTCAGGGAAACGACAATGGGAGGGTGCCTCAGGCCCAGGGCCCCTCCCCGGAACTACCGAGTGGGCCAGCAGGGAAGACTTCAGCAACCATGAGGCAGCACCAACAGTCGCACTAGCCATGGACCTAGGAAAACGTCCCTTGGTCAAAGTCATCCTCTCATATGCAGGATACCTGCTTCCAGACTTTCCAGGCCCCAGATCGGCTTTAGTTACAGCTTTGCTTGACTCAGGGGCAGACGTTTCGGTAATCGCAGATAGTGATTGGCTGGAAGAGTAGCCGGCAGCATTCTCTCCCATCGGTGTCAGTGGGGTGGGAGGATCTGTCCCTACAAAGAGATCTATGGGGGAAGTGGAAGTCTTGGTAGTTGACAGGGATGGTACACCGGAGAAGCCTGTATTGATGATGCCCTTGATAGGAGTTGTAGTGGGAACTGTCTTAGGTAGGGACTTCCTTTCGGACTTGGGAGTGCATATCACATGATGATGTGATTATGATTAGGGCCACTATCTATTCGTTAGCAATGCACTATGCCATTCCTCTGCGCTGGAAGCAGGATGTTCATCCTGTTTGGGTAGATCAGTGGCTGCTTTCTGTAGATAAATTGACAGCGCTTAGAAATTTGGTCTCACGAGAATTCCATTTAGGCCACTTGGAGCAGTCACTCAGCAATTGGAATACTCCTGTCTTTGTAATCCGAAAGGCGTCAGGAGCGTTTCGGCTCCTGCACAATCTTCGTGCGGTTAATGCCCAGCTCATTCCCTTCGGTCCCGTCCAACAGGGTGGCCCATTGCTTTCTGCCATACCAGAAGGATGGCCCTTGATGGTCATTGACCTCAAGGACTGCTTCTTCTCTATCCCCCTGGCGATACAGGACAGAGAGGCATTTGCTTTTACTGTGACAGTTTTAAATAACCAGGGTCCTGCAGAAAGGTATCAGTGGAAAGTGCTCCCACAAGGTATGGCCTGTTCCCCTACCATATGTCAACTGGTAGTACAGAAGGTCTTAGAGCCAGTCAGGCAATCATTGTCTACCTGCCAGCTTGCCCACTACATGGATGATTTATTGCTTGCAGCACTCAACGAGTCTCAGTTACAAATATTGGAGGAGCGGGTTGTTGATGTCCTAGTGTCAGCGGGATTCATTATCTCTCAAGAGAAGATCCAGAGGGAGCCAGAAATTGAATTCCTGGGATATTGTTATGGGTCATCAACAGTGACCCCTGGAGGATTAGATGTCAAGCCTTCCATTAGAACGTTGTGGGATGTACAGAAGGTGGTAGGAGCCATACAATGGGTGCGAAATGCATTAGGCATACCTCCACGCTTGATGAAGCCCTTTTATGACCAGCTAAAAGGGTCAGACCCCAGAGAGGAAAGAACATGGACCCTGGAGATGGACTTGGCATGGCAGGAGATATTACAGGCCTGCACCACTAACGCTCTCGCTCGATGGAACCCTGATCGGCCCCTTCAGGTAGCGGTAACTAAGTGCCAGGATGGAGCAGCAGAGATATTGGGGCACACCTTGGGATCTCAACCGCGTCCACTCTGGTGGTTGTTTTCAGTACAGCCAGTGAGAGCATTCACTTCGTGGCTCGAGATACTAGCATCTTTGTTTCGTAAATTGCAACTCACAGCGGTGAGGGCGGTAGGAAGGGAGCCCGATGTCATCTATTTGCTGAGTGCCTTTAGAGATGTTTGTCTCTCCCAGATAATATCTTGCTCGCGTTGCAGGGTAGTGCTGGTAAGATTACGTATTCGGATTCGCTTCCCATCTTCTCCTTCGCAAGACCCCTTCAAATTTTGCTCAAGCTTAGGGTGCTAGAAACCCCACTAGAAGGTCCCACCATTTTTACAGATGCCTCCTCCGCTACGGGTCAAGGAGCGGTGGTCTGCCAAGGTCCAGGAAGTATGTGGGAATTTAAATTGATAACAGATAGAACCGTTAGTGTCCAAATGCTAGAGGCTAGAGCTGCCACTGTGGCTCTACGACTATGGCCGGACACCCTGTGCAACGTAGTCACAGATTTGGTATTCGTGGCAAAACTATTGATTCATATGGGTAAAGAGGGCCAGGCGAGTACAGCAGTCGCCCTGCTGTTGGAAGAAGCCCTGGCAGTTAGGTCTGCACCTGTGGCCGTTCTCCATGTCCGCAGTCACTCTGAGGTACCAGGATTTTTTACTGCAGGAAATGCCATGGCAGATCGAGCTGCGGGGGGGCAGGTGTGTACCCTTCAGGCCGCACGAGATTTACACGCTACACTGCATATCGGAGCACGAGCACTTGCGCGAGTGTGCTGAATTCCCTTGTCAGCAGCTCGAGACGTTGTTCATGCCTGCCCATACTGCAATCTAGCACCAGCCTTGGAAGCAGGGGTCAATCCCCGTGGGCTTGCCCCACTGGATGTGTGGCAGATGGATTTTACGGTAGAGCCACGTTTGGTGCCTAAACAGTGGCTTGCAGTCACCACCGATACCTCCTCCTCTGTTATTCTTGCTACCCAACACGGACGTGCCAATTCATCTGCGGCACAACAACATTGGGCGACGGCCATAGCAGCGTTTGGTATACCATGTCAGATTAAGACGGACAATGGCACCTGTTTTATCTCATGACCGACGCAAGATTGGTTAGCACAATGGGGCATTATGCATTCCACGGGAATTCCAGGGAACTCACAAGGACAGGCTATAGTGGAAAGGGCTAACTGTCTCCTCAAGGACAAGTTGCATGTCCTTGGGGAGGGGGAGGGATACAAGGATAGAATCCTGGTAAGCCAGCAGGCGGAGATCTTAGCATGGGCGCTTTATACGCTCAATCACTTTGAGCGCGGGGATAACAGGCGAACTCCAGTACAGAAACACTGGCAGCCAAGAATCATCGAAGAAGGACCGCCAATTAAGATCAAGGAGGGGAGTGGTAAATGGGAGGCCGGTTGGTCGATTTTGGTGTGGGGGAGATAAGGAAACTGGGAAAAAATTGTGGATTCCATCCAGAATGGTTAAGCCTGATGCTGTGGAAGCTAGAGAAAAGGCAGAAAATAATCAAGAGCTTAGTGTTTCGCTTTAGGCATGGCTGCTAGGAATCCGTGAAGGGAAGACACACTGTCCACCAAGATCCAACTCATCAGGGAAGGGAAAAGGAACAGATAAGGAACCATTGCTGATGTCACCGAGAAGGATTCTCCCTGTACCATTGTCTATGTGTCTTTTATTATTCGCGGCAGTCAGTCCAGGAAGGGGAATTCCTCTTATGCAACAACCGCAGAACGTTTGGGTTACATGGGCCAGTCGAACTGGCCAGACGGATTTTTGCTTAAGCCTTCAATCGGCCACTTTGCCTTTCTGCACTTGTTTGGTAAGGATTCCTAGTTATCGGGTGGATGAATTTGGGGGTTATGTCACCAACCCTGATCAGTGCACAGAGAAGAAAGATATAGCTACACAAAGTGTCTGCTTGGTAAATTCCCTGAATGGCACTCTGCCCTAGAAATATTGGGGTCACAGATGGTTAAGAACAATACAGAACGCACATGCATTTCCGACCAGTTGATTACAAGTCCTAGCCGTTTTAGGGAAATGGGGAAGGGAAGGTGAGCGATGGGAAAGATAGGAAATATAAGCAAGGAGTCTCTGTAGAGAGCAAAAGAGAGAGTCACCACCGTGGGTCCAGCGAGGTACGTGGCAGGTCCGTTGATCTCAGGAACTCGTCTAATCACTGTGGGGGATTGGAGAAAGCCAGGGAGCTCCGCAGCAAGCGGGCCTCAGGGGTTCTTTCAAAGAGGTTTTCCCCTCAGGGAATTCTCTGTCAAAGGTGTCTTTGGGAGTTTGTCTCCAAAGTCTCTAGTTTAGTGAGGGCCTTTTATCCCCCATTTCTGTGGGGTTTTTTTCCTTCTTCTTTTCTCTCAGTTTAGTGTGACATACCTGGCCCAACAGATAAGCCAGCAGGGAGTGGTGCCTTTGCTGCCATGTACAAGCATTATCGCTTTTGGCAGTGGTCAGCTCCTTCAAGCAGCACCCATGAAAAAGGCTGCTTGTCCCGCTTCTGCTTATCTTTGCAATCATAAGCAGAGGTACAGTGGCATGATGACATCCACAATTCACCCTCCTAGATGATTAGCAGTTGTTGGTTAGAGTCTTATCGCCAAAAAGCCTCACAAAGCAAGCTTAGAGACAAAGAAGAAAAGCAGTTTGTCTTTCACAGCAGTCGACGCAGTAGAGGGAGAGAATGCCATGCAGAGGGACCTAGACAAGCTTGACTAGCGGGCCCAGATGAACTTCACGAGATTCAACAAATCCAAATGCAAGATCTTGCATCTCAGTTGAGGCAACTCCCATTACCAATACAAGCTGGGGAAATTAAAGGATTGAGCACGGTCCTGCCAAAAAAGACCTGGGGGTATGTGTAGATGGCAAGTTGGACATGAGCCATCAATGCACCCTCACAGCTCAGAAAGTATTCAATTGTACTCTGGGCTGCATCAAAAGAAGCAAGGCCAGCAGGATGAGGAAGTCGATCCTGCCCTGCCCTGCAGCTGCTCTGCATTGGTGGGGCCTCACCTGGAGTACTGCATCCAGATGTAGAGTCCTCAGTACTGGAGAGATGTGAAACAGCTGGAGCATATACATAAATGGGCCACAGAAATGATCCTCTGAGTGGAACAACTCTCCTGCAAAGACAGTCTGAGAGTACTGGGGCTCTTCAACCTGGAGAAGACAGGGCTCTGAGGTGACCCAATCACAGCCTTTCAGTATGCAAAGGGGAGCTACAGGACAGAAGGGGACAGGCTCTTTAGCATGGTCTGTGGTGACAGAACAAGGGCAAATGATTTCAAGCTCAAAGAGTGTAGGTTACTATAAGGAAAAAAGTCTTTTACAGTGAGGATGGTGAGGCATTGGCAAGGGTTGTCCAGAGAGGTAGTGGATGTCCCATCCATGGAGATTTTCAGGCTGACGCTGGATCAGGCCCTGGGCAACTTGATCTAAGTATGGATATTCCTGTTCGTTGCAAGGGAGTTGGATTGGATGACCTTCACTGCTCTCTTCCAACTCCAAGGATTCTATGATTCTATGTTATAGAATTTAAATTGGTGCATTATTCTAATAGAGAATCAACATCATTTGATGTAATTCTTGATTCTAGGAGGTAAAATTGTGGTTTTGATGCTTATTTCTAAAGTAATCTGATAATTGTGTCTGTCAAGTAATTTGTGAAAAAGTATACTGTTGATATCAGCTTTATGCATTATATCAAGCTGTTATTTAGTTTAACATCACTGAAATCAGTTATATTTTTGAGGATCAGTTCACAGATAATAAAAAATAAAACGTAATGATGTTATGGTTCCCATGAATTTCTACTGAGATAAAATTACCCTTTTTCTTAACAATTATTTTGGCTAATGTCACTAGGGGGGGCATTAGAATTCATTTCATGCTGTGTCAGGTGTGAAATTCCACCTCATAAGACACGAGTTTACCAAATTTAGATCATATTAGACTAATGGGAAATTATTTTTCTAGACAAAGGAAATGATGTAGATCTAATCTATTGGAATTTTGATAAAAAATATACCAATTGACATAAGAAATATCATTGGTATAATGGATATCTACAGAATCATCTGAAATATGGATTACTCTTTCCTGAATGGAAAACAAATTCTCAGGCTAGAAAAAGTCCATAATCAAATTATTAAGATAGATACTGGGACCAATGCTGTGTGCAGGATAAAGCAGATGTCTATTATGATGAAATGTCCTGATATGGTAGAGATAAGAGTCAAAGACATAGAGAAGGACTGGGAAATCAGTTTGATAACATGATATCAGTACATAGATGAAATGTAGTGAGCAGAATTCAGAATTGTATTTTTAAGGATGCAGATGAATGAATGTAGATCATTAATTAGACACAGCTAATGAGAATTAAAAAAAAACCAAACAACTGAGCCACCAGCTGAATGGCTGTTTTTTTTTCAACACTTATTAGTTACAGTATAGTTCTATTAACCAGTCCATGAAAAAAATGTGTCTTTTCCCATAAAACTCCTTATTGTTTTATCCTTTTGTCAGACTTTCTTAAAGGGTAGATTAAAATGCTTTATTTCACTAAGTACAGTTATATCGAAGAAGCAGTTGCTAGTTTAAAAGCAAAGGAATACAAAATGCCTACATAAGTTGGAAAAATATCAGAAAGGACGGGTCTGGAACTATTTCCAAGACATATCCCAAAACATTACAAAAAAACAAAAACAAAACAAATAAACAAACAAACAACAAACAAACAAACAAACCACACACACACACAAAAAAACCCCTACATTTTAAGATGCAATTTAGTCACTTTTTGAAGGAAAAAAAAAAAACCAAAAAAAAACCAAAAAAAAAAAACAAAAGAAAAAAACAGAAAGAAAGCAATATGTTTTGCCTGTAACATGAGATTAGTCTTAGAGGAGATTGATTTTTCAGTTTTATTCTTCTAATTTTCACAACTACCAAATCTGAAAATACTTATGAAATCTAATTCAGGCCCCTAATGATTACCTTTGGTGACATTATTGCAAAAAACCCCCAGTGTTTTCATGGCTTTGCAGTAGTTTGAATTAAGGCAGCTGTAGTTACCAGCTTCTCCTTATGTACTATTTTCTTAGGAGATTGATGATGCTTCCCATCTTCTGACAGCCACACTAGAAATTCAAACAACTTGCAAGTGCTATGTATACTTGTTCACACCTACGTGTGAGTGTGAATTAGATAGTCAAGACCACGACCATTTTCTGCAGTACAGCATACTGTAGAAAGTGACTCATAAGCAAGTAAGTCAGTGTTACCTAAATGATACTGTACCTCATGACATATCCTGGTTATGAACGGTTAGAAATGTACTATACACTGAACCAATATTTCTTTCAAATAACTGTTGACAGTGTGCACTAGTGGACCTCAAAGAACAAAAGCAGTTAAGTAGACACTCTTCTCCATTGAAGAAGTCTGTGTCTTTCAGGTGCATGTGGTGTTCTCTTCCTTTCACTTTTTCTTCCTCTCCTTAAGACTGAGGAGGTATTTGAAGCAAAGAAGTATTATTCCAGATAACCTGATGGCTGAACTTAACATGTGGACTGCAGAAATCTTACATGATCCACATTTTCTTGAAAATTAATGGAAGCCTAACAGAGGGTGAGATGAAGAGCACATAAAAGGGGCCCTCTGAGTATAAACAGGCTGGGGTGATATACATCATCTGAATGTAGCAATGGATTTAATAATGATCTGTAGGCAAGAGTGAATGGTGAAACACTTCATCTACATCAGACTTTTCTCAAGCTGATCACAGCATGAAATGACAGGCAGCAGCTCTTTCTTCCATTGCCCTTGTGTAGAATATCCTGCAGGGATTAAGCCTATCCCCTCTTCTCATTAACACATCTAAGATCCCCATGACAGGACATTTTACACTGGTCTGTTATGCTTTCAGTAATTTCATAACCCTTTGCTTTATGTTTGAACAGTGACACCATTGACAGCCTGGCAGATATCACCATGTCTGATTGACAAGAATTAAGCACCTATATAACTGCTGGTTTTAATATTAACTGTTCCAAGATACAGAAAATGCTTTAAGGAGATAACTGAGAAGATAACATCTTCCCTCCAACAAAGAAAATCTTTCCTTTGTTGTTAACAAGAAGACTCAGATGCTTGTGACCATGTATATTCCTTGTATTTTTTTACTGCAACAGTATTGATAGTATAATTTTTTCCCACCTCTTGTTCGGGATGAAATCATTCTAGATTTGGATCTTTTTAGCAGTACAACTGTTATTTATTTCTGCCACTTATGAAAATAGAAAGGTTCAGTTTTCTGCCAAGTAGTTTATCTGTTGGGCAGGAATCCCTTCCTTTTAAGAACAGAATATGCCCACATGCTATCTGAATATTTGAGATTATCCTAGTACTACAGAACAATAAATTGATCAAAGAATCTCTGTTAAGCATATGCTTCTTTGGCATAGCAACATATTACAGATGTTCTAACGCTGTAGTAGCTAGATAATTAGTCATAATTAAATCATGAGATGAAGAAAAAAAAAGAAAAAATTGTATTGCTGTATCAGGCTTGTACTTTTTTTTTTTTTTTTTTTTTGTTCCCTCAAAACAAGCAAGTAAACAAAAAGAACAACAACAACAACAACAAATATGAGCAAAACCTCTACAAACACTAAAATACAAAGTTTCACCAAGTAATGAAAGTTCAAGAGGAAACTTATAGCATTGTACCTATATGTTCAGTAGTTATATCTGTAGGTGATAGCAGCAATGGAAACTTCTTACTGAATAAAATGGTCATCCAGTTATTTAAAAAAGAGAACGGTCTTTTGATCTATTGGATCTCAGTCTTTTAAAAGACAGTTTCCATCTAAATAGTTTTGTCCAATTAGAAACAAGCAGTTAATTGGATTTTTTGGCCTTCTCTATGTTAACAATATCTTAACTACTTACCAACAACTGTTAGAAATACCTAAATTTCTTTTTGCAACTTATTTTGATCATAGACCATGGTTCTTGTTCCCAATCTTATTTATTATTATTCGTATTATACTTAGAACTTTTATTCCAAACACAAAGTATTTCCTTAGAAGCAGGCATGTTCACTTCAAATACCATATTTTATTTCAACCAATTTCTGAGAAATTTAGATAGAAATCCAGATATTTTGTTGTTGGAGATTTGTGATCCTTGATGTCCCTTCCACGCCAGGCCATTCCTTGACTCCATGATTCTGTGATTTTGGTTTCTGGGCAGCTTTCATGTTGTTCCACTCAGTTTGATGTGATGCCAAGAACTTCAGTTTTACTTCTGTAACATCTTATCTTCAGCATATTTTATTTCTATGTGAGAAAAGTGGAAGCAAATAGAAGAAGTTTATAATGTGCTTTCTAGAGGCTAGCCCATGTGAATCAGTGTACTACACTGTCATTGAAAAAACATTGAAAAAGTTATTTATTGGTACTCTACTTATGGACATTTTTTTTCTATCAATCTTAAGACATTACAAAGATAAGAGCAAGAGTCCAGATGCCTCTGTCATCAAGCTGCAGAAAATAACTGTGAAGAATCCAGCTAAAAGCATAAAATAACTTTCAAATTAGCTGATGGGATTTTAGGTACTTGAGATGCATTATTAGCAACATAGCAAAAAATAGCAAAATAAGACACTGTATTTTTTTGCATAAGTAAATACTGAAGACTTATTTGATACAAGTTTTGATCTCCTGTAGTCATAAAATGTATAAACCAATTAAAGAAACTTCTCACTTACTAGAAATACATTTAATTTGTCTTGCTTTGCTAAACTTACTTTAATGCCATGTTTCAAGCTCAATAATTTCATAGGGATAAAAGACATAGATATGGAAATAAATTGTATACACTTTGATAATTTTTATTTATTTATTTATTTGTTTGTTTGTTTTTGGCCAGAGCCATACCAATACCCTTTTCCAAAAAGAATGAAAAAAACTGATCAAAAATAATTGATTATTTCATTCCCATTACAGTTATAAGTAGATGCCTTAATTACAATATTGAAAAGTTCCTTGTAAGTATCTGAGTGTTAAAAGTGTCTTAATTATAACATTCATTGCAATGCCTTAGAGGGGAAAATATTCAATATGCTACCATCGGATTACTAACCAGAACTTAATATTTTTATGAACCAAAACAATCAACCAAATGTCAAGCAAAGAAATGAAGCAAACAGAGCACCCTGGAAGTCAACAGGTCTCAGGAGGAGAGTTACAAAGAATGAGCAATTATCTAGTTACCTAAACCAACATTCTACTTGAGAGTTTTCTCTCAGTGATTTGAAATCAAGTCAGAATTTGTATTTTGTTGGAGCTGCCAATTTCCTCTCCCAGCAGAATTATCAACAATCACATGAAGTTTAACAAGAGTGAGGACTGGATTCTGCATCGGAGACAGAGCTGAGCTTTGCCCTCTGGCAACAGCGACAGGGCCTGAGGGAATGGCATGGAGAAGGCAGGTGGGGATTACTGAAAGGGCTCCCCAGGGCAGTGGGTACAGCCTGTCATGGTTTTACGTTTTTTGGTTTTCAGAATTCTGCATCAAAACATCATGTAGTGTACTGGGAATTAAAGTGTTAATGCTCCAATTCCAGGTACCTCTCCCTATGCATTATGGAAGTCATGGGATCTGACCCTTCCGGGGGGGCAGTCTCTTACTGCCTGGCAGAGGGTGCTGGAGTGTGCTTCCTGGCTGTTCCAAGCTTTTCAGGTTTGACTCGGTCTTGGGAACTCTCCTATCTTATTTGATTTATTAGTCTCAATTTCAATTAAATCTTATTATATTGTGTTGTTTTGCATTTCCAATATCATAGTTAGTAAAATAAGTTTTCCTCCCTAGATTGTTGCCACTGTTTGTTTTTCCCCCCTCCTTCCCTCCCATTTTTTGTGGCCAGGGGGGTGGGGGAAAGGGGCCTACTGCCCCCGGTCACGGGCATAGATTGATCTAGTTAATGTCGTGACACATCCCTAAGCTGCTGGAGTTCAAGTAGCATTTGGATACCAGCCTGATACAGGGGTTGAGTTTGGGGTGGTGCTTTGTGGAGTCAAGACAGATGATTCTTGTGGATCTCTTCGAATATTAATATCTCTTCAGAATATTCAATCATTCTCTACTTCTACATTTCTGTCATTTGAATCCGTGATTTGATTCTAGATTCATTTTGTGCACACGCACACAAGTAATGGAGTTAAAGGAACTCCTAATGCATTGATAGATATGTAATGGGTTCTACAAAGCTAATCCAGATTCTACAGAATATTGTTCTAGGAATGTAAATTTAACATACATACTAGAATATTTCAAACTAGATTAGCATTTAAAAGGATAAACTTCTGAGCAAAGCTTTGTTCCCAGGTTGAAAAATATAATAATTCAAAACATACACCATTGTAGGGAATTTCTTTTGTTGTGATTAATACTATGAGAATATATTTTTGTGCTATATTTTTCCTCCATTGTAGTGTTTCCTGTAATACTTTATTTTTTTACTTTTTTACTTTTTTTTACTTTTTTACTTTAAAAAAAACAACAAAACAAACAAAGCAACAACAACAACAAAACCCACCTGTTATAAATAGGTGGATTTTGTGAGTTTGAAATGGGCTGAACCAAATTACTTTTCTTTCTCCTTTATTAAACAACAAATTATTTTCACGGTAAAATAGCTATCAATATCAAAGAAAGAAATAAAGAAATGGGATCGATTCTCTAAAGATGGTTATTTCTAGGATAAAGGCAGGCTGGGGAGGGGACGAGAGGGAAAGAGAAGGAAGGGGAATAAGGAAAGGGATGGGGACAGGGATCAAAGAGAGCAAAGGGAGAAGAGGAGAGGGAAACTATTTGTCCTTAATTGAAAACATTTAACTTCATTATGACCCTGTGTAAAAATCTTAAAACACATTTTAATTGTTATTCTTATAACATTGCCATTATTTTTCATAGCATTATGGAGAAATACTGGTATCTTTTATGCCAAAACTGGCCTTCAGCATGACATCAGCAAAAAAAGGTAACCATTCATCTCCTAAAGTAAGTGTTACAATTAGTTTCTGAGTATAACATTGCACTATCAAATATGGGCATTCCTTGGATTTTAAAGAAATATACATTTCTGTCCCATCTTACATTTAAGCAATTGTAACCTGCTTCTGAAATTTGCCAAAAAGATGGTAAAAGTGAGAATTAAAAACACACGGCACTGTCCCAAACACACTCGTCACCCCAGGGTTGACATATGCTGAGATCGTAGGTCTTTTATTTCATTTTTGGTACAGCATCTGTCTGAGAGTTTATGCAGCCACACAGACTTTCACTAACTGAGAAGATTACTGAGCAGATCCATGGAACGTCCTTTCATATTGATTTTAAAAATAAGCTTTTCCCCCTGTCTCAGGACCAGGATATTTAATCTGAAGGTCTGGAAGGCCACCTACAAAGCAAAAAAATCAATAAGACTGAGTGCTTTGGAAGATCCATGTTTTTTCATGCCATAAAGGTGCCTGTGAGAACAAATAAAATCCATAAAGGCACAACTATCAAGTTATATTCACTTCATTTATACCTACCTTTGTGATCATTCAGCCAGAGAAGTAAGTATTTAAATGAAAGGGGAACATGCAACTTGTTTAATAAAACAGAAAGAAAAAGATATTCTAGTTTCTTGGCAAATAATGCAATAATATATGGTTCTAAAAGTCTTGGTTAATAATATTTAAAATGCTGCTATAAATCACATGGAGAAGATGAAGGAAATTATATAGCTTGATCCTATTTGTTCATTCTGCAATTTCAAAAGACATGTTCTTATATATAGCCATCATATATAATAATATACATGCACATATAATAATTTTCAGCTTTTTACTGGCTATTGTGAAAATATGATCTATGTTTAATAATGTGGATTTCAGAGAGTGAAAGGTAGAAATCATCCTCCTATATTCTCAAAGATTATATATACCATTTTCCCCCTTGTTTTCCTAGTTCTTCAATTTTTGTTTATCAGTATAATTCCTTCAAAAATAACTTTTCTACTTGCCCTATTTTATGGTAGATGAAGGTCTCACACATTACTGCATTTGTTGCATTTTCCAGAATTAGGCAGGAGGTAAGCGAAGATGGATTGTATATACCTTAGCTATAAAGAAAACGGACCTCATGTACTGCTGGAAATGAGAGAAAAGGAGACCTTATAATTGCATAACCCAAGAGTAAATTTTCAACAGTAGTGCTCTGCAACTGCTTAGAAATTAAAATCAATCAGTTACAGTAACTTAACTTTATCTTTAAGAAAGTAGAGTTAATTATTTCCAGCTCTTATAGAACATTAATTCTCTGTAAGTCAGATTTACTGGCTACACCTGTGCTAATAAATAAAACATACTGAGACTTGTTCTCTGTTCATAAGGCAAAAATAGCACAAGTCTCATCCATACAATTAAAATTTCTTTCCTCCCAAAACAGAGTTCCCTTGTGAACAATATCATCTATTGCGAGACTACCCTGTGCTCTTGAACCGTATCCAGCAGCTTCCTGGAGGAGTACTGGCAGGTACAGAACAAAGCTGTTTCAGACAACATGAAAAGAACTTAAAAATATATATAATTGCCTATTTATAACTGAGCTGTATGCCTGCCTTTTTGGGATAGGTTATACTACTGTGCATAACCATTTCAGGAGAATCTGAAACACTTTATATATTAAAGTAATTTTTGAGAAATTTGATCAAATTGCTGGATTCAGATTTGCACAAGCTGAGATTAATCTCTGCCAAATTTAGTTACTTAAAAAGAAATCTAACCTATGTAAGTTCTACACTTTCTATAGAAGATGACAGTAAACTACTTGATGTAAACACATTGTCTGTATCTCTACAGTGTTAAAAGAAGCTTTTAAATATTGCTTTGCTGACTAATCCTTTTTCAGGTTTCCATAGGCAAGCCAGCTGTGTCTTCCATCCTTATTATTTTCTGAGCACAGAGGAAGAACATGACTCTCTCTTCTTCAGCCTTTTGAGTATGCTTGAAGTTTAGAGCCAAATCCTTACATCCCTCACATTTTATCCCATGAATTTTAGAATTGCTGATTTCCATCCTTCAAGTGAGATTAGACATAGCTTTGCCATTTTCATCCTTCCTGCCTTACAGCTATAAAAGCCCTGTTTGCCTCTCTTACCCCAAGCCCACCAGAAGGCTGTTAATCATTAGTTCTTCCCCATTTTGAAAGACTGACATTAACATGTTTTATGTTTAGTTTTCCAGTTCCTCTAACAACAGAAAATATAAACTCAAGTGTCTTTCACTGGACTTCAGGTGCTACATTGTCCTACTTATGAACTGTATTATGATGAATTCCCCAGACTGCAGCAGGTAATGCTGTCAGTAGGAGTCCTGAAATTTTCATGGGTCACTTCACTTGTACAATTTTTTGTCCAGCTCCCATATTAGATTGAGTGTGTGTGTGAGGTTTCCTCTCCCGCTGACAGTGAAGACACTCTTCTTGTGATACAATGATGTGATTTCAGTTTATTTTTTGATAAAAATTATTATCAGGTATTGTGGTTGCTTGCATATCATTCCTAGTACATGCACAGGAATTATTCCTCTAAAATCAAGGTAATAATTAAATACAGGTTTATATGTGAATCCTTCAAACCTTGTTCATTTCCAGTTCATGAAAGTTACAATGGTTTTAGCTTTCAATGGTTTAGAGTTTCTGATATGTATTTTGAAAATAATATATTTTGAAAATGCATAGGTCAAAATGCATATGCAATGTTACGCTATTGTATAATCATAATTTAAATACTGGAATTATATGTATGATTAGTTGCATGTCTGAAAATTGCTACAGTGGCATGCACAGATGATAAAGTAAGAGGTATCTCAGACTTTTCTCTAGTATTCTTTTAAACAAGACCTTTCCACAGCCATAAATATATGGTTTAGAAGTAATTGATTTTCTCTAGTAGGACACTTGGCTTGCCTCCTAAGATAAAAAAAAGGAGTGTGAAACTCTAAGTTATGGTTAATAACTGCTTACATTGCAGTAATTGTTTTGGTTGTCTTGCTGAGATGATTTTCATCAATAAACCAGTAATTCTGCTTTGATCTACAATTATTAACCATTTTACCTTGTCTTTATTTAACTTTCTATACATTAGCAGTGTGAACATAGCTGTTTATTTTTATTTTTACCACACTTACATAACATTTTACAGGAGAAATTTTCTTGCTGTGCTCTGATTAATCAGATTTCATAGTATCAGCTCCCCCACAGCATTTCATGCTTTTTGATCAATACAACAGTATGTCATAAACTAAGTTAGTGGTGCTCAGATAAACAGGTCTGTATTTTACTACTCATATTAACAACATTTCCATTTGAATTTCTACACTTATTTGTGCCATTATGAATATTCTTCTTCTTTCACTGTAGTGTTTTCCTTGTTGATTTGGTAACATTTTATTTCTACAAGTCTAGACTGTCTCAGAAGTTAGCCATTTTAGAGTATTTAATGGTCATTTGTAAATACATAGCTTCAGTGAAAACACGAAAACATGAAAATTTACTATTTTATTACACTGTGATATTTTTATCTTGTAATAATTTTCCTCTTCTGACCCTACCCGTAGGGGGCTGCCAGATCCCTCAGGCACAGATCAGGGACATTTCTAGGGAACAGCTGGTGATAGGGGTATACTACAGGCCACTTGATCAAGGGGAAACAGTTGACAAGGCCTTCTTGCTTCAGCTGTGGGAGGCATTGTGCTCACAGGCTCTTGTCCTGGTTGGGGACTTCAAACATCCAGATATCTGTCGGTAAGACCACACAGTGAGCTGCAAAAGATCCAGGAGGCTCCTGGAATCCATTGATGATAACTTTCTGGTTCAGGTATTGGGAAGACCTACCAGAGGTGAAGCGTTGCTGGACCTGCTGCTCACCAGTGCGGAGGAGATCATTAAAGGTGTTAAAGTTGAAGGCAGCCTGGGCTGCAGTGACCATGCCCTGGTCGGCTCTGTGATCTTAAGGAATGTGGGCCTGGCAAAGAGTGGGGTCAGGACCCTGAACTTTGGAAGAACAAACTTTAAGCTGTTCGAGGAATTGATGGCCAAGATCTCCTGGAATGCTGTCCCCAAGGCATGTTGAGGAAAGATGGCTACTCTTCAAGGATGCCTTTTTGAGAGCACAAGAGCTCTCCATCCCTCTGAATAAGAAAGTGGGCAGAGAAGGCAGAAAACCAGCATCTCTCAGCAAGGATCTGCTGGGCAAACTGAGGGCAAAGAAAGGTGCATACAAGCTCTGGAAATAAGGGTGTGTCACCTGGGAAAAATACAGGAATGCTGTCCAGACTTGCACACATGGGAACAGGAAAGCCAAGGCACAGGCAGAACTGAACTTGTTGAAGGATGTGAAAAACAATATGAAGATGTTCTATGGGTACATTGGCCAGAAGAGACATGCAAAAGTGAGTGTACCTCCTTTGGTAAATGTAAAAGGAGAGCTGGCTTCAATGGATGAAGAGAAAGCTAAGGTACTGAATGAGTTCTTTGCCTCAGTCTTCACTGGCAGCCAGGATTCTAACATTTCTTATGTCCCTGAACCCTGCATCCATAAACCTCTAGGTGGGGACCAGGGGAAAAAATATCCCTCTAATGTAAGGGCTGAGCAAGTCCGAGACCACCTTATGAAACTGAATGCATACAAGTCCATGGGGCCAGATGGCATGCATCCAGTGTTCTGAGGGGGCTGGCTGAGGTGGTTGCTGAGCTGCTCTCCATCATATCTGAAAAGTCATGGCTGTCAGGTGAGGTCCTGGATGACTGGAAGAAGGGCCATGTCACTTCCATATATATGAAAGGGAGCAAGGAGGACCAAGGCAACTACAGGCCAGTGAGTCTGGAAGACCATGGAACAGATCATCCTGGATAACATACTTGATCACATGAGGAATGAATGTGTGATCTGAGACAGCCAGCACAGCTTCACCAGGGAAAGGTCATGCTTAACCAATCTGGTCTTCTATGACGGAGTGACAGCACTGATGAGCAAGGGGAAGGCAACCATTGTCATGGTCACCTGGACTTGAGCAAGGCCTTTGACATGGTCCCCTACCACATCCTTATTTCCAAATTGAAGGGATGTGGATGTAATGGGTGGACCACTAGATGGATAAGAAATTGATTGAAAGGCTGCAGGCAGAGGGTGATGATTAATGGTTTTATGTCCAGGTGGAGGTTAGTATAAAGTGGCATCCCTCAGGGGTCTGTCCTGGGACCATTTACTCTCTCTTTAACATCTTTATCAATGACATCAATGATGGAATTTAGTGTACCATCAGCAAGTTTGCTGATGGCACCAAACTGAGTAGTGTGGTTGACAAGGTAGAAAGAAGAATGACATTCAAAGGGAATTCCACAGACTTGAAAAGTGGGCCTGGGTGAATCTAATGAGGTTCAGCACAGAAAAGTGCAAGGTTTTACACCTGGGCCAGAGGAATATATATAGATTGGAAGGAGCAGTCCTTGAGAGCAGCTCTGCAGAGAAAGACCTGGGGGTCTTGATGGATGAAAAGCTTAACATGAGCCAGCAGTGTGCTCTTGTAGCTCAGAAGGCAAATGGTATCCTGGGCTTCATCAGAAGAGGGGTGGCCAGCAGGAACAGTGAGGTGATTGTCCCTTTCTACTCTGCCCTTGTGAGGCCCCATCTGGAGTATTGTGCCCAGGTCTGGAGTCCCCCGTACAAGAAAGACAGAGGGTTGTTGGAGAGGGTCCGGAGGAGAGTCACAAAGATGATCAGGGGACTGGAACACCTCTCCTAAGAAGACACACTGAGGGAGCTGGGCTTGCTCAGCCTGAAGAAAGAAGGCTGCTTGCCGTGTGACCTCACTGCAGCCTTTCAATACCTAAAGGGAGCCTATAAACAGGAGGGGAGTCAACTCTTCAAAAGGTAGAAAACAACAGGACAAGGGGAAGTGGTTTTAAGTTGAGGGAGGGAAGATTTAGGTTAGATGCCAGGCGGAAGTTCTTCACTCACTATGAGAGTGGTGAGGTGCTGGAACAGGCTGCCCAGAGAGGTTGTGGATGCTCCATCCCTGGAGGTGCTCAAGCCCAGATTGGATGGGGCCCTGGACAGCCTAGTCTAGTATTAAATGGGGAGGCTGTGACAGAGGGGTTGGAGATTCATGATCCTTGTAGTCCCTTCCAATCCTGGCCATTCTGTGATTCTGTGATTCTGTGATTCTGTGTGACAAAGATAATTAGTAGAATCAAACAGCACTCCTTTTAAGACAGTGAGAGTTGGGGTAGTTTCACCTAGAGAATGTTCCAGGAGAACTCACAGATGCTTTCCATTACTTACAGAGGACCTACAGGATGGAAATAGAGAGTTTAGTGACAGGACAAGGGTTAACAGTTTTAACTAGACTAAACGGACTAGAGTAGATTAGAGAAGTGGAACAGAACAGAAGAGAATACATTAGAATAAGAATAGGTCAAATTTCTTTACATGGAAGATAGTGAGACACTGGAACAGGCTGTCCAGAGAAGCTGTGAATGCTCCTTATCTCTGGAGGTCAAGATTCATGGACAGATTGGTTGGGGCTTTGCACAATCTAATCTTGGGTGGTAGATGTCCCTGCCAATGGCAGTCTGTTGCACTGGATTGTCTTTAAAGCTGCCTTCCAATCTAAACCATTCCAGGATTTTACATTTTCTATCATCAACTACCTTATTAATTTCTAATCAGTCCCTACAAATGTTTGATCCATTAAATGTCATAGAATTTTAAGCTTAAAGTTATTATTAAGATGTTATTATTTTTTGTTCCAATAATTATTATCAATAATGCTTGAGTATATGTGGTGGTAAAAGCATCAAACTATATGAGACAAGCAACTGTTCATCTAAAATAAGAGATGTAACTTAATTGTGATATTCATTTTGTTGAATAGGAAATGATAGCAAGCCTTGGCTGCAAAACGTTATCTGTTGAAAATGCATAGATTGGACTGGACTAGCTTAGTTCAACAGTATTTTGGTAGCTTCTTATGTCTACAGATTTATGGTTTTACAGAATTGTGCAAAGAAGATCCTGAAAAGATCATGAGGAGAGCTCCTAAAAAAGGAAGAGCGCTCAGAACTCAATCCTATCTATATAAGCAATGTGTCGATATCATTATCCCTCTCAAAACCCTATTCAGTCAGTTCAGTTACTTCATTCCATCATCATTAATGGCCCATTGCTTTTACTGTGTTTTCAAACTGTTGGTTTCAGACAGCCCAACTTCACTGTTGGAAAATATCTTATTAAATCATCCTCATTATCCAGTTCAGCACCTTCCAATCCAACAAATTAACACATCAGAAAGTTTTATATTCTTATTATCCAAGTAACAAAGAAACAAAGAAACAAACAAACAAACAACAGATATATTGTAGCATGAACTAAATCTAATAGTGTGAACTCCCTGCAACCTCTTGAGTGGATCGACTCTTCCCACAAGTATCCTTCACATGCTTAATAGTTAATTAACCAGCTCCCTCTTCAAAAGTGCCCATAAACCTTCTTTCAAAATGATCTAAATTTCATATACACTTTAATGTCTTTATTCTACTTAAACTGTACAAAGGATATCCAACTTCTCAAAGGTGAGATGAACAACATGACAGTGCAGAACGAAAAATAAGAAGTTCTCAGACCACGCTGATTTGATTCACTGGTCTGCTGCCTTTATACTTTCTTAATGCCCTTATGATGCAATTTCTTCTGGATTCCTCCTATATGTTCACTTTTAAGTCATAAATTGGAGCAATTGCTGTTTGAGTATTCTTCTTCTGTTTTTAGTTCCCTTCCTTCATCTCCTCTTATTTTTCATCCCCTTTCCATGCCTATTTCTTCTTTCATGTAGCCTCTCTTCTTCTCTTGTGTTGATCCCTAGTTGAGTTGAGAAACTGTTCTTTAAAGCTCTTTTACAGCCAGATGTTCTGTGTATTAAGAACTATAATCAATCGCAGCTTTCCTCATTCGTGTACCTAAAATACCAGTAATTTCCTGCAACTAGGGTGAAAAGTAGATGGATCACCTTTCTTTAGGAACTACTTTCCCACTTTTTTTTTTTAAAGCCTACTATCAGGTATTGCTTGTGAACAATGTTATCAGTATAGTGAAGATATTACTCAGGTTCTGAAAAAGACAAATTGATCAGTTGATTCCTGATTAAAACCTTATTAACTTCTATTTATGAGGAAGCAATTTAACAGAATGCAGGATACTGCTGACTTTGATGACATTTGGAGGTACCCCAATCTTCTATGAAGCAGTTTCATTCTGTTATTTCTACTGGGACTAATGCCCAGATGCTGCTTTAAGAAGTAGGTATCTCAAACCACCACAGAGATCCTTCCTTTCCATTTCACTGGGATGGATAGGAACATGGGAAAGCAAATATGTGGTCAGGAAAGCCAGGTAAAGAAGGCAAGAGAACAGCATGGATGAATTGGAACCTGCTGGTCAAACCAGAGAGGAAGAGGAAAATGCACAGGCAGTAGATGTAGAGGCAAGGTATCCTGGGGGGGATTATACAAATGGTATCTTGGGATGGGGTTAAGAAGGTCAAAGCCTAACTGGAACTGGACATGGCAAGGAGTGCAAAGACAGGTTTCTACACATAAATCAATCAGAAAATGAAAGGCCAAGAACGTGGATTATTTCTAGTGTGCAATACAGGTAGTCTGGTAAGGACAGACAAGGAGAAAGCTAATGTCAACAGCATTTTTGCCTTGATCTTCACTGTCAACTGCTCTTCCCACACACCTTGAGCAGATTGGTCACAAAACCAATGCTCCTTCCACTGTAAGTGAAAATCGGGTTCACAACCACCTGAGGATCCTGAACATCCATAACTTTATGGATCTTGATTAAGTGCATCCAAGAATCCTGAAGGAACTGGCTGTTGTTATCATCAAGACACTGTCAATGATATTTGAAAACTCATAGTGTTCAGATAAAGACTCCAATGACTGGAAAAAAGGCAATCTCACACCAATTTTCAAGAAGGGTAGAAAGGAAGACCAAGGGAACTAAAAATCTATCAGCCCCACATCTTTGCCAGGAAGGTCATGGATTCTGGAATAACAGAATCATAGGGGTTGGAAGGGACCTTCAGAGATCATCGAGTCCAACACCCCTGCAAAGCAAGTTCCCTACACCAGGTTGCACAAGTAGGTGTCCAGGCAGGTCTTAAATATCTCCAGAGAAGGAGACTTCACAACCTCCCTGGGCAGCCTGTTCCAGTGCTCCATCACCCTCACCATAAAGAAGTCCTAGTGCACATTTGTGCGGAACTTCCTATGCTGCACTTTCTGTCCATTTCCCCTTGTCCTGTCTCCACACACTGCTGAAAACAGTCTGGCCTCGCCACTCTGCCCCACACCTTAGATATTTATAGACCTGGATCAGGTCCCCTCTCAGTCTTCTTTTCTCAAGGCTAAACAGACCCAGTTCACTTAGCCTTTCTTTATAGGGGAGATGCCCCAGGCTCTTCACCATCTTTGTGGCCCTCCGCTGGACTCTTTCCAAGAGATCCCTGTCTTTTTTGTACTGGGGAGCCCAGAACTGGACACAGGACTCCAGGTGAGGTCTTACCAGGGCAGAGCAGAGGGGGAGGATCACTTCCCTCGACCTGCTGGCCACGCTCTTTTTAATGCAACCCAGAATGCCAATGGCCCTCTTGGCCACAAGGGCACACTGCTGGCTCATGGCCAACCTGTCATCCACCATGGCATGCAGGTCCCTCTCTGCAGAGCTCCTCTCCAGCAGGTTATCCCTCAACCTGCACCGGTGCATGCAATCATTCCTCCCTAGATACAAGACTCTACACTTGCTTTTGCTAAACCTCATCTTTTTTCTTACTTCCCAGGTCTCCAGCCTGTCTAGTCTTGCTGAATGGCAGCACAGCCTTCAGGCACGTCAGCCAATCCTCCTATCTGTGTATCACCAGAAAACTTGCTGAGGGTGGCCACTATCCCCTCATCAAGGTCATTGATGAAGATGTTGAACAAGACCTGACCCAGCACCAACCCCTGAGGAACACTGCTAGTTACAGGTCTCCAACCAGACTCTGCACTGCCAGTGATGACCCTCTGTCATCTGCCAGTTCTCAACCCACCTCACTCATCTATCCGACACTTCCTCAGCTTTGTTACAAGGATGTCGTGGGAGACAGTATCAAACGCCTTGCTGAAATCAAGGTAGACTACATCCACTGCTCTCTCCCCATCCACCCAGCCAGTGACAACATTGTAAAAAGCCACCAGGTTGGTCAAGCACGACCTCCCCCTGGTGAACCCATAATAACTACTCCTGGTAAAATCCTTTTCTTCCAGTTGTCTGGAGATGGCATCCAGCACAAGCTGTTCCATCACCTTTCCAGGGACAGAGGTGAGGCTGACTGGCCTGTAATTACCTAGCTCTTCCTCCTTTTTGAAGAACGGAGTGACATTGGCTAACCTCCACTCCTCAGGCACCTCCCCCATTCTCCAAGACCTCTCAAAGATGACAGAGAGCAGCTCAACAATCACCTCCACCAGTTCCCTCAGCACCTGTGGATGCATCCCATTGGGTCACATGGATTTATGAACATTGATGTTGCCTAGGTGCTCTCGGACCACCTCTTTCCTGACTAAAGGGAAGTCTTCTATTCCCCACATCCTCTCACTAACCTCCAGGGTCTGGGATTCCTAAGGGAGAGCTTTTTCACTGAAGACAGAAGCAAAGAAGGCATTCAGTATCTCCGCCTTTTCAGCATCCCCCGTTACCAGAACACCCCCCTCACTTAGTAGGGGACCTACATTCTCCCTAGTCTTCCTTTTACTGTTAATATACTTTAAAAAGCCTTTTTTATTATCCTTTATCATCTTGCCAGATTGAATTTCAGGAGGGCTTTAGCCTTTCTCGTCGCATCCCTGCAGTCCCTGACAACATTTCTGTATTCTTCCCAAGTGGTCAGACCCTTTTTCCACATTTCATGGACCTTCTTCCCTTTGAGTTTGTGCACGAGCTCCTTACTCATCCACGCAGGTCTGCTGCCACCCTTTCCTGATTTCTTGCTCACAGGGACACACTGATCCTGAGCTTGAAAAAAGAGCTGTTTAAATGCTGACCAGCTCCCACAGGCCCCCTTACCTTCTAACACCCTAGCCAACAGAATAGCTCCAAGTAGGTGCAGAAGAGATCAAAGTTGGCTCTCCTAAAGTCCAGGGTAGCAATCCTACTTTTCACTTTGCTTCTTCCACTCAAGATCTTGAACTCCACAATCTCGTGGTCACTACAGCCCAAGACGCCCCCAACCTTTACTTTCTTGACAAGCCCTTTCTTATTAGTGAGAATAAGGTCCAGCAACACCCCTCCCCTCGTCGGTTCCTCCACCACCTGCATCAGAAAGTTGTCTTCAACACATTGCAGGAACCATCTGGACTGTGTGTGCCTGGCCATGTTGCTTATCCAGCAAATATCTGGATAATTGAAGTCCCCCATCAGCACCAGCACCTGGGATTGTGATGCTACGTCCAGTTGCTTAAGGAAGGTCCCATCAAACTCCTCCTCCTGATCAGGGGGCTTGTAGTACACCCCCACAGCAGTGTCAGCCATACCAGCCCACCCCTTGATTCTCACCCACAAGCTCTCCACTGCTACACCACTGTCCCCCAGGTGGAGTTTAATACATTCTAGCTGCTCTCTCACATGAAGAGCAACTCCACCACCCCACCTCATCAGCCGATCTTTCCTAAAAAGCACATAGCCCTCCATGACAACATTCCAGTCATGCGAGCTGTCCCACCATGTCTCCATGATTGCAATGAGATTGTAGCCATGCAACCACATGCAGATCTCCAACTCTTCCTGTTTATTTCCCATTCTGCACGCATTAGTGTACAGACACTTTAGGGAAGCAGCATCCCCCTAACACTCTCCTTTCCTTCAAACTCCACCCTCATCACCCATCAAACTCTGTTTTGAGCCTCAAACTATCCGCTTAACCCCAGCAGCCCTCATTTTGTCCCCTTCCCCCTTCTTACCTTACCTAGTATAAAGACCTTTCAAAGAGGCCCACCAGTTCTTGGGCTAGGATCTTTTTACCTCTTGCAGACAGGTGAGTTCCATCTGCAGCTGAAATTATTCTAAGGCACATGGAAAAAAAGGGACATGATATGAGGCAGGCAGCACAGGGACAAGTCTTGCACTACCAACACTGCAGCCTTCTATGATGGCATAAAAGCATCAATGGACAAGGTAAGAGTCAGTTATGTCATCTATCTGGACTACAATAAGCCTCTGATGTAGTCCCCCCCCCTACTTCCTTCTCTCTGAATTAAAAAGATTTGATGGATGGATCATCTGACAGATGAGGAACTGGTTGCAAGATTGTATCCAAAAGTGGGGGTCAATGCCTCCATGTTCAGAGGGACATCAGTAACAATTATTACAGTTCCCAAAATTCTCCAGTACTCTCCATGAGATTTCCAGTTCCAGGTGATAAGGTGAACTGGTCTTTTCCATTCCTGACATCACAGTGAGCAACACAGTTGAAACTATTCTCTCTCCCATTTGTTTGATTTACTACCTGTAACTCCTTTTCACATCATATTGTCTTACATTCTTCTATCATAGATAGTAATTTAGTTATCCCTCTTATATTGGTTGGATCCTTTATGCTTTTTACCCCAGGAATGGGGAAAGTGGAAAGGGGAAGCCCTGTCGCTTGTGAAATAATAAACTAAATCATGGCAACTGGAAATAATGTTCTTTAATACCTTCATCAGTGACATCAGAAGCAGGATTTGTTGCACCCTCAGCAAGTTTGTAGATGACACTGAACTGTGTGGCCCAGTTGACACTCTTGTGGGAGTATCTGCCATCCAGAGTAGAAGACCCAGGTGAATCTCATGAGGATCAACAGCGTCAAATGCAAGACTTGTACCTGGGTCATGGCAAACCCTGCTATCAGGACAATCTGGGGGATGTAAGAATGGAACACAGTCTTAACAAAAAGTATTCTGTGGTACACGTGGATGGGAACCTGGACACAACATAGCAATGAGCCATTGCAGACCAGAGAGCTAACTGTATCCCAGGCTTCATCAAAAGAAATGTGGCCACTACAGCAAGGGAGGTGATCCTGCCCCTCTACTCTGCACTGGTGAGACCTCATATGGAGTATGGTGACCAGATGTGAAGTCCTCAGTACAGGAGAGACATGGACCTCTTGAAGTGCATCCAGAGGGGGGCCATAAAATTGATCTAAGGGATGCAGAACCTCTCCTGTGAGGGACAGGCTGAGGAAGCTGGGGCTGTTCAGACTGAGCAAGAGAAGACTCAGGGAGATCTGAGAGTCGCTTTTCAGTATCAAAAGTGGGGCTAAAATAAATTAGGGGACAGACTTTTTATTGGGGCTTGTTGTGATTGAACAAGGAAAAATGGTTTCAAACTAAAAAGAGGAAGAGTTAGATTGGATATAAGGAAAAACATTTTTACACTAGTTGTGGAGAACCACTGGAACAAGCTAGTGGTGCATGTCCTGTGCCTGGAGACATTCAAGGTCAGACTGGATGGGACTCTGAGCAGCCTGATCTATCTGTAGCTGTCCCTGTTCATTGCAGGGAAGTTGAACAAGGTGATATTTCCTTCCAACTCAAGCAGTTCTATAATTCTATGATCCATTCTGCATGGTGCCCATGGACTGCAGGTGGGCAGCTTGCTTCACCATGGGCCTCTCCTGAGCTACAGGAAACTTTTGCTCTGCTCCTGGAACATCTTCTGCAGTCCTTGCATCTGACCTTGGTGCCTGTGGGGCATGTTTCTCACTCCTTTCTCTCTGCTGTTGCAGTACAGTAGCTTTTCTTCCTCCTAAATCTGCTTTCCCAGAGCACACCCAGTAATTCTCAGGCTTTGCTCTTCCAGCAGTGGGTCAGCTGATGGAATGATGTATCAAGTTTTGAGAAGACACCTGGAATTTTTATTCTTCTGATAATACTTCCAGTATTCAAAATTTCCCAACTGAGAGACATTTTTACCAATACATGATTGAATTTTATAAAAGTAATTGCTTTCTCTATAACCACTGTTCTTGCATTTCAAGAAGTGCTTTCTTTAAAAGGTGAAAATGCAGTTGAGTTCAAACCATTATTATATTCAGTGTGTCAGAAAAAACAAAGATGATGCATGATTGATGTTCACAGGTTTCATCTGACAAATGATAAATATACAGACTATGAACTGTGCTAAATATTCTCCAGTTTTGGTTTTCATAGCACAGCTAACATTTCAGTGATGCAAATTGCTTAAGATTAGTGAAAAGAGAAAAGAATGTGATTATACCATTCTGACATTCTTGATCAAAATGAAATCTGGAAACATAATTGTCAAGAAAAACTGAGAAATATCTATGCTACTCTGGACTTCCTTCAGGTATAAGGTAGAAAGAAGCAGTTGCAATGTCCAACATATGCTTTGAGCTTTTCAACTATGTGTTTGAAATGAATAAACTAGTCATTTGGGGCTTCAGGGAGCAGGATGGTTTATCTTAGTGAATACTAAAGACATATTGGAGCCTTGCAAAAGGAAGGTAGTGTTCACTTAAACACATGGGTAGCAAGGATTGTGCTGCTATTTTATCTTTTCCATTAAGGATTTTAATTGGAGGTAGAAGAGCCTACAAAATTTATTATTTTTCATTAGCAAACTGCAATGTGAGTGCTGAATTTGTAAGCAGAACATCTATTTCTGTAGGCATTTTAAATCTTGATTTCTTTTCTCTCTTATATAAGAATCATATCTACTGCCTCTGAGCAACAAGGCTACAGAATTTTGCTTCCCATCTGATGAAATATTTGTTTCAGTTTTATAAAATTAAACTAAAGTCTATGCAAAACTTGTTATACAATAATAAGACTGGAATTCAAATTTACTTCCTCCCTTTTAAGATTCATCAACAGCAGCCAACCAGAACCTAGCTGGTAGTTTTAAAGAAAGATAATTTATTAAGTGTAAGTGGTACCAGTGCATATATTGCCTGGAAGAAAAAATCCAGACACACAAAAATGCAGACACAGACAAATGGATTTGTAACCAGGGTACTTACAGCAATAACAAAGCTCTAGAGTTGGTTTTCTATGGGGGTGAATGCCACAGTATTTATAAACCTTGAAAAGGTGCCAGATGAAGCAGTATGTGTTTGTGCATCAAAATATTTCAGTTGAGGTCTGGAACACTAGTAGCTACCTTGAGATGCATAGATCAAAGTGTGGAGGTCATGCCATGCGCTGAAAAAAAATTGCAGAGAGTGATTTATGACTGACTAAGACCTCATGCAACAACAAAGTGCAGAGTCACAACTGCAAATAGAAATACAACCTAGCAAATCCTATTTTCACTAAATACTAAACTGTAATATTTGCCAAGATGTTTACTTTAATACAGTTATAATTCTTTTGGAATTTGGATACATTTTTTACGATATGTATTTGTATGAATACCAAGGAAGAAATGAGTATAAAATGGCTAAGTAAGAAATTAGTATAAAATAGCTAAGGTTAACTATGATGTTATATTTTAGAAGACCACAGAGTCATAGAAGCATAGAATTTCTTGGGCAGGAAGGGACTGTTAAAAGTCATCAAGTCCTTGTGATAAACAAAGATATCTGCAGCTCAACCAGAGCTCAGTGTAGCCTTACCTTGTTTGCTTCTATTTTCCATGTAAATTCTGCGACCTAACATACACACACATACACACACACACAGGGATAGGAAGAGGCAAAACTTAAAAACATGTGATGACTTGCATGGAATATAGAATATATGTTAAGACCTAGATAAGGGCATTTTCTTCTTTCTCCTTAAGTTCCTATCTCCTTATCCTATGTTTGCTTGTTTGTTTCTCAGTCTGGATCCAGATCACTGTCTTAAAAATGGTGTGGACACTTGTCACAGAGAGAGTATTTGTAAGGTAACATTACCCTTTTCCTTAACATCCACTTTCATACAAGGAGGGTAAATGAAATACTGAAGATGAATTGACTCTGACTGATTGCACTTCCCGCTGTTCCTCTTCCAGCTTCTAGGAAGTATCTCTAAAGCAATAACTTTCCTTTTACCATACTGCCTTTGATACCATAAAGATCACAAACTCTAACTCCAGAATCAGTTTCGCTCCTCTTCACTGCATGCTGACAGCACAAGTCCTCACCAGTCTTAGTTTTCTACCTACATGTAAGTGAGGCTGCTGCTAATTTGAGACCTGCTCTGAACAGGATCTGACAGCTGCAACTCTCATTAATACCAAATGAGGTAGAAAGTACACAAAGCTTTGAAACATTGTTGCTGCCATTTTCTGATGGATTCTCAACAGGGCTGTCACATCCCCTCTACTCTAATCATCAGGATTTTTTTCTAGCAATTATTGTCCTGTCTCTGTTCATGCACCAGCATATTGAAAGAGTGTATTCTTCTTAGTAAGCACATGAGTGGACATCACCCAGGGCCACTGAAACGTCTTTCACATTTTTTTCTTCTACTCATGGTCCAAGAAACCTTTTGCACTCCAGCTATTCTCTTTTATTCCATGTTACAGTAACTAAGTGATGTTTTGATAAGCACAATCATGTTTTTCATATTAAAAGAAACACAGCTGTCAGATCTGAGACTCAGAGGGAAAAAACAAAAAACAAACTTTAGAAGCTCATCTGTTTTGCCATTTTGCCATTTTCTCCACTTTAAAGTGGTTTAGTGTTTAGGGTCTTAAAAGTCTAACTTGTTCTGTTTCTGTAATTTCAGATTTTTGCCTTCCAAAGGAAGGGATGATTCAGTCCCTACAAATGGCTCCAATTTCTTAACACCTTAATAGGCTACAGTTTATTAAAATGAATGTGAATAGGAGAAATATCTTGCCAGATGTATTTTCTGCTGACTTTGAAGTGCTATATATACTTCTCTGACCTTTGAAATATATTTGTGATCAATGAGTACATGATTACCTATATTTTTCAATATGTTATGAAGAGAAGGAAGGTTTACTGGTGTCCTTTAAATAAAATTCTACACAACCTATTAGAGAAAAAGGCTAAAATCAGTTAAAAAAATAACTAAGTGCTCTTAATCAAGCTGCCATAATAATGAGGATAAATATAGTTCTTTATAATAGATCCATAAATAAATAAGGATTTATTGTTATTATTATTGTTATTATGATTTGTATGCCAGGGTCCCCAGACTGTTTGTCTATTAAATTAAATAGAAAATTATGGTTACAGTACATGGCCTTATCTTCATCCCGTTGTTCAATGAAATCTCTGATTAGCATATGACACTGCTGGTTACTGAGAACTGTACTGAACCTACAAGGTTATGTTTCTAAGCGAAATATTCAAGCACATTCACATTGCAAGAATACTTTTTTTTTAGAAAGAAAATATGATAATGTACAGTTTTATATATATATATATGCATGTATATGTGTATATGTGTATATATTTAGCTTCCTATTAAGAATGCATATATACATGGAAATATGCATACATATGTAAATTAATAAATTGTATAGCAACAAAATTTTTCAAGTATACTATGTAAAAGCATTATCTACTATATTAGTAAGTAAAGGAAAGCTAATCTCAGAAGGGCTATGATTTTCTCCTGATACAAAGCCAATATCAAGATTAGAAATCTAGAATTTCTTCATCTCAGTCCAGATCTTGATCTGCAAGATTGTATTTTCCCAAAAAGTACCTCAAAACTTTCATGAAATCCAACGTTATACAGTTTGCTTCAAAAGCTATGATATTAGTAGTTACATACTGCAGTGTGATATATGGAAAAACACTTTTAGGTTAAAACCTTTATTCATTTGCATATAGGTCAATCTCCTGAATAATGCATGTGCTCCAGTAGATATTTTCACAAAGTACCTGGAGTGTGTCTCTGGATAAATTAAACACATATTGAGAGCTCACAGAAAGAAAAGATGCTGCTCTAATTTTATTTTTCCTTAAGAATCCTTTTGGGTAAGAATAAAAATGAATGTCTTAGATGCCTGAAAATATTTCCCATCAGAAGATAAAATGTTTTGCATTCTATTGTAGTTTGATCTGAAATGTGCTATGTGATTTCAGTTCACTTATATTTATAGTGGATGATGAATAATTTGCCACAGTTACACATGGTTTGTTTATGATCATTTAAAATAAACATATTCAAAATAAAGTTTTCTGTAATTACTTTGGAAGTATCCAATCTACCTTGGTACAATTAGAAAATGGGAACATACTGACATATTTATTACCAATTTATACCAGTATACAATTATAACAACGTAGATGTAGTGTTTCCATTGTGTATATATATATATATATATATATATACACACTACATATATTCTTCTGTAAAGCTACTCCTGAATTAATTATTATGTTGAAGTTAATTCAGTCAAGCTGTGTTCTGCAAGTTTTTGTTGGCATTATAATTAGTGCAAGATTGATGAATAAAGTAAATAACATCTTGATTGCTTTAGTAACATTGACTCCCTGAAGGCATTTGGTGTTTGATCTAAAGAGAGTGGTCTGCATGCTTTTATTATTATTACTTTAAGAGGAAGGAAGGAAGGAAGGAAGGAAGGAAGGAAGGAAGGAAGGAAGG
>JAPSGF010000089.1:2463093-2476560 GCA_035772895.1 Perdix hodgsoniae
TTTTTTTTTTTTTTTTTTTTTTTTTTTTTTTTTTTTTTTACTTTAACCTTGCGATAACAGCAGCTCTTAAGTGAAGGGACCATTAATAAAATGTCAATAAATATGAATTTGCTGGAAAAAAAATATAAAAAAATCACTTTGTACCTTTTAAAATGTCAAACTCATTATGATAACAAAATAGTAAATATAATCATTCAGCGAAACTCTATCTAGGATCAGACACTCACAAGGATGGCAATTTACATATAATTTAAGTAATAGATACACTTTTTCTTCAAGAAAACCCAGGCAAGAACTAATAGGATTTATCAAGTTATGTCAACTGCAGCTTATCTTTTCTCTTCTAGCTGATTATGAGGAATTTCACAGCTTCCATATATGCCTTTGTTATCAACGCAGTTTGAAAAGATGATAAATGGGAACACAGAGCTTGTACTGTGAACAGATCTCCCATTTCAAAGTTCCTGGTTGCTTCAGAGCTGCTTTGACTGAGTCTCCTGGGAAACACTAATTCACTTGCAGGCCTAAAAAGTTTGTTGAAACACCCTGTGTCCAAAAATAAAGGGCTGTATCTTATTAGCGCCTTAATTTTAATACTCGAACTCTTTATTTTCATTTATACCAGTTGCTATCTCACAGGTAGGTGAAAGTATTTGGAAATGTGACAGTTTCACACTAAATGAATTTACATCTGGAAAAATGTTATAGATCACTTATAAAGGCTTGTCATTAAAAATAAAAAATAAAAATTGTTGCCATATTTTTATATGTTTCATTCCTTCTGCTTACAGGATGCCATAAGGAGAACTTGTCAGACATCCATTATAGGGAAAGATGTTGAAAGAGACGGAGGCTGCTGACATGAAGACAGAATTTACTCTCAAATAGAAATGACATCTAATGTCATTTGGTGCACTCCAAAGAAGTTCTCGAGTTCAATCACTTACGTGCATGTCACTGCAATAAATGCTGAAGGAACAAGGACAACATGTTACGTATTTAAATGTCTAAAACTTTCTCAAATTTGATAATCAACATCAAGCAAGCTTTTTTTTTAATTTCAGTTTGACATAAATACATATACTCTCATATGTACAGTATATGCCTTGGCATATATAAACACCCAATCAGCATTGTCCCATGAAAAGTATTACGCTTTAACACTTTGAAAATTCAGAGATAAAGACTGATCAGCATCTAATTGGTAGAACCACAACTTTTACACCACAATGCCTTGCACAATGAGAATAATCAATTTTTTATACTATTAACATAATAAAAAATTATGCTGTGACAGAAAAGCTATAGAGGCTGGTAGATAGGAGAAATGGATCTACTGCTCTACATGGCCTACCTGCGTTTCTAAATTGAAAGAACGCGGAGAGGAAATAACTCTTGCAATTGCAAACCCTTGCTCATGGCAAATCAGATGAACAAATCTCAAAAAGTAGTGAGGGGTATTTGCAGTGGACAACAGGGAAAGGACACAAAGGTTATTGAAAGATTTGCTGGGGTTAAATCAGAATAATAGGAGAACAGCTGATGGTCTCTCATCACTTAGTCATCAGGAGACATAAGAAAAGCTGAGTCTGCCTCAGACAATGAGCCAGTTACCTTCTCTGCCTCTCTGAGGTTTCATAATAGTATTGGGTAAAAAACCCAGAGAAACAGTATGCTTTCTTGTTCTGCTTTCATTAAATTAGTATGTATTTTAAATGACAAGATAAAATTATGTAACTTCATAAGGAAAAATTCCATTCCAAGTTTTCTTATAGGATATCAGTATCTCTTCGTTACTGCAACTGTCAGATACAGTTTATTTATTCACAATAGAGAATATGAGAGAATATACATACTGATTACACAGAATGTCAAAGGAAGGTGGTTATACACCAAAAAAGATCCTTTTTGTGCTATGATCATGCCCTTCCATTCTAATCTGTTTTGTGTCACCATTTAGATGTTTTGATTAGACAAGTGTTTTGTTATTTGTAAAGAAACTAAAATGACCTAAATAATAGCTGCTTTTATATAAGAAAGTGGAGAGGAAGGATAGTGGAGAGAAAGGATAGCAGATGCTAATATATTAATGTCTTCTTCCTGTCCTTTTTTTTTTTTTTTTTTTTTTTGACATGAATGCTTTGGACATCTATCTAATTAAAGACTGCTTAAAAGTGAATATAAAGTGGATTGGGTGAGTTTTTCCTAAAGAAATATGAGTTCCAGAATGCTGGTCTTTTTCCCTATGTATCTTCTTCAAACCACGAAGTCTCATTGCATGCCTTTGGCGTTGTCAATTCATGAACATGTCATACTGGAAGAAACTTTGCCTCTCAGAGACCTTTCCATTCCCTTTGCAGTGCTCTCCTGGCTTTGAGAGAGGGAGCTATCTGGTGGTTTCTAGTTTCTAAGGCTTCTTGCTGTTTGTTATTTCAATGAAAGACTACAAAGCCTGAAATCATTGCTTTGTGTTCAAGAAACACTAGCAAAATCAGGGTGTTCTTTGAACAGGCTTTGTGACTATAACTAATATTTCATACTTCTGAGAACCGTGTCATTATGTGCTTAACTAAACTACTATTACTATAAATACTAACTGTATAAAATGGCAAATATGGTGAATTTTGCAGATTTCATCATTTTATAGTTGATGAAGCTGATTTGAAAGGAAATATTCTGCCCTCTTTCCATTTCTAAAATAATTAAGAGGCAGACTTGAATTGTGTTTCTGTTATGTGAATACTTTCATACTTATGCGAGTTCAAAGAAAATATCAGTATTTCTATATTGAAAGGGTAAACTGGAAAACAGGAAAAAAAAAAGTCAAGTAGACTTTCGTTTCCTCTTCTAGTATTCATTCTAGCAGGCATTTATCTTCCATGGATGATTATGAAAGAAAAAAAAAAAAAAAAAAGTAAAGTAGTAAGAAATACAAAACTTTGTCCCTACACAGTTTTAAGCTTGCAGTGCGAAAAATAAGCAATCATCCATTGTGGAGATTAATAATAAAATAAAATTAATAATACTTAAGAGTACTATATTGTCTCCATAAATTATCTTTTTCATCTTGGAGAGTCAAAAAAAAAAAAAAAATTACAAGGTGGAAAGTGAATGTTTCTGTAACTGCCTATGCCACTGTTCTGTAGATACTGAGAATTCATAGTTTTCTTTTTACTTTATAACTTCTACTTCCCTTAATCTCTATTATTAGTATCATTATCTTTGCCTACTTGCTTTACAGTTGTGACTCAAGTCATCAGTACTGAACTCTGTTTCCTTGTGGCCCCCTTTCTCCATGTAACAGAGTTCCCACATGTCCTACATGTGAGTACTTGTATTTAAGTCATTGCATTTCTTGGTCATTGCTGTCTGTATCCCATAACTTTTCCTAAGAAATACCATCAATATCCCTCATACAGGTGTACTTCCTTTATAAACCATGGACTTTTTTTCCTTCATTACGAAGAAAATATTTTTGCTGATAAATTGATATTTTTCCCAATCAAAATCTCTATATTTTGAAAAGAACATCTTGCTTGTACATCATATAGAGCTAAAATGACTGAAACACTATTGATACACAGGTCACTACACATGTAATGCCTACTATTTTTTCCATGGAAATCATAGCAAATTAACTCTGTTTTGTAGAACAAATGCTCAGCTACAAAAAAACATTTTTTCAACACAGTCATCACCATTAGCTGTGCATTTTCACAGACAGCAATGAACAAGAACCTGCATGCCATACTCAGAAAAATCTGCACGGACATCTAGAATGTGTCTTGCCTTTCACATCACTGTCATCACTGCTGAAGCGAACCACCCACTGCCTCACATGCCTTCCCATGTACACTGTTTGGTCTCCATAAACATTCAGCAAACATCAGTGAATATCAAAAGCTGCCATTTCTTCTGCATAGAGGAATTCATTGACATACCTATGCTCCATATGTACTTCCATGTCAGATGCCATTCTGCTGCCATCTGTTAACAGGATACTGGTAGGACGGTTCTACTTCTACTGCCATACCACAAATATCCACCAATGATGCTGTGGGCCAATATCATAAAATACAAGCCATAAAATAAGAGACATTACCTTTGGACCAACCCTCGTAACAGAATGGAAAGGAATTTTTATTAGTTTTATTTTGTTCCTCTTTGATTACTGCTTCTAATATTTATGTTAATATATTTATGTATATCAACTACTTAAATAAATATTTGTGAGCTATATTTGTATTGTTCTTTGTCTTATAGGTTCAAATATTTAATTAATTGATTTTAATAAACTAAAATAAATTCAGTGCTAAAAACAGCACAGCTACCATATAACAAAAAATCATAATTCATAAAAATAGGCCTTTTACTTTAGAGCAGAAGAAAAACATATTGTCTTCATATGTGGGTGACTGTAAAACAATGAGGGTCATTGATCTTCAGTATTCTCAGAAGCAAATATTAACATGTTATCATTCTGAACATTCCCTGAAAGGTGCCGTAGAACAATTACATCTGTTTTTTGTTTGTTTGTTTGTTTTTCAATCTGGAATGGTGTATGATTTGAAGGCAAGGACACAGTTCTCAGCTGATGCATATATTTTCTTTGGTACATTGATACTACAGGTGCTATGCTATTTTAAACATCAGTCCACTAGTCTGTTTTACATGACAATGCCACAGGAATCCCAAAGTAATTTTCACCATACAATTTCCATATTTTCTTGGATGGACTGTGATGTCAAACATTCATCAGTGCTAGCTGAATGATATGCAGTTATGTGTTTAAGTTAAAATTTGGGTAGTGCTCTGAGGGAGCTCTCTCAGGGAACTGAGCGTTCACTGTAGATTCACAAATACTAATAAAAAACGGCTGTGGACAGTCTCAGCACTTAATTTATTATTTCTACCCATTAATCAATATAATATATAATTTTAATTCAGAGACTAGAAAATACTTTTGGCTCTGGAGTACTGCATAGAAATGGGAAGGAAAAAAAAAAAAAGCCTTAAAATAACAGAAACTATTTCCATGTAGCTCTTACTCTTAAACACTTTAAATGTGTGTATGGAAGAAATAGTATATGAAGTCATTTATTTGTATTAATATAATTTTTACATACCAATGATGGGCTAGTAAATCAACAAATCTAAATATAGGTGGTTTTTTTTTTTTCATTTTTTTGTTTTGTTTTCTTTTATTTGTTTGGATTTTTTATTTTTTTTTTTGTAACAGTTATTGCATGACTTTGTTTCTTCATAAATAAACCTTTTTATTCTTTTATCTCCTTCATAATTCTTCAGAAATTTTATGAGCGTTTGATCTGAGCAAGTGATGTCAATCTAATACAATTTTTTTTCACTAGCAGAAGTAACATAGACTCCAAAATATTATTTCCATTAGTTTGTTTGGTATCCATTAGCTGACAAACAAGAAAAAACTAAAATCTTATTTTGAAATGTGTGTATAATACCACATCAGTTCCATTTTAAGCATAACAGTCACACATAAATTGTTGATATACTAAACAAGCCTAAATGACAAATACTTAAATGGTAGACTGAAGACAGTGCTTTTGTTAAGAAGAGTTTGAGTTAAAAGTAATCAAAGGCTGGAAATATGCAGAATATCTTTGAACTAAAGCTAGATTTTATTGATGCAGACATTATGTCAAACAGCTGTCTACGTATTTTCTAGATTTTTTTTTTTTATGAATCACTGTTTCATATAATGGATATTTTACTATTAGATCCATAGGATTGTTAAGGTTTTTTTTGTTTGTTTTTCATGTAATAAAACTAAGTTCTAGTATATTTTGTCGCAAAGTCATTCAGAATATTTTGTTGTTGTCGTAGATTAAAGACTATTTTTGACTTACTATCGGCACTGTAACTCAGTAGAACATTTGTGTTTCTGCATAGAGAAGGACAAGAGAAGAGAAAATAATGAGGACACAGTGTAGAGGGCAACAGTTTGGAGGCAAATATGGAATGTTAATAATTGGATTTGTAATGACTGTGTGTATTTAATGACAATGAATGCTGTTCTCCTCTACATTCAACGTTTGAAGAATTTTAAAGAACTGCATAACACTCCATCAGCATTAACATATCCCATAAAAATCTAACCTCAAAACAACTTGGAGTGCTACAGATTTTCATAATATTGATATTTACAAAGTACTTTTCAAATAGAGCACAAGCTTGTACAGACCCATAAGGGCTTTAGAATGTGACAGTAGGGAAGGGAAGGAAACAGCTTATGTTAAAAAAGGTTTCAAGTAAAATGAAATTCACATGAATAATATTGCTTTTGTTCTGACTTTTTGAATAGTCCTTTTTTGTTTTGTTTTGTTTTTTTTCTTTAATTCATCTAATGCCATAGCACATGGACTTATCATAGAATCGTTTCTTTCTTTCTCATCGAACATATATATATGTGGACGTACTGTATGAAATAATTAAATACTTAAGGGAATTAATTATCATAAATATATTTTTTTAAACAATAAAACATTAAGTTAATATTCTGGCTGTGTCTGAGGTTTTGATTTTTGTATAATGCAAAACAAGAATAATATCATAGCAATGATAATTTTATAAAATATCCAGTCTCCATATTTTGTAAAAAAATATCCGTAAGTCCATCCTTACTCAATAACAAATGACTGAAATTAATTTATTTGAGTGGAAGTGGTGTAAGAGGTAGAACTAAGGTTTTCTTATGGAAGGAATGTTAACTTGGGAAAGTATAAAGTGAAATTTGCCTCTCAGAACTACACGTTGTGTTTTATATAGCTTCTTATCTTTGTTGGAAATAGTATGACAAACTTTTACAAACATAAAACAGGATGATACACAAGACAACAAAGACTGGAATGCATTTGGGGCGTCATTTGCTTAACCAGAATAAGGTAGAATACGAAGCTCAGAATCTTTTATATTACGTATTTATTTGTCATGGTTCAAAGTGTTTAGTAAAACAACATTTATGGGTTTTACCACTTACAATATGGAATGGTGCTTCCAAAAGAAATAAGTTTCCAATCAAGTCTTAAGTGCCATCAAAGACCTCTCCAGAGATGTTCTCTTTGTCTTGTTGATGTACTTCAAATGTTCTTCTCCGGTTGTGGAATACGTGGAAAATGCAAATGATTTCCCACACTGTTGTTATTTTTTGTTGTTGTTGTTGTTGTTCCATACTGTTAGAGGCTAATATTGCCTTCTTGCCTACATTTCCCATGGAGAGACAGTAAATGTTTTAAGTGGCTTCTTTTAAAAAGGCAGAGGGAAGAAAAGGAGAGGAAAGAGAAATGAAAGAAAATTTATCGTAAGTGAAGAGTTTTTGTCCCAGGAGAGCTTTTACATGTTAAAAGTGGATGTTATTACTTTTAAAGTGGAGAAATGTAGCTCTGTATTTCAAACTTCATGATTCATATTTTCTCAAAATCTTGGCAAAGTGCACAAAATCAATATGAAAGGTCAATTCAGCACTTTGGGGATTGGAATATTTACATTTATGAAACTGATATTAGGAGTCTATGCTGCAGTGGACATCGTATAATTTCACAGAAGATCCCCTAAGGATTTTAATTCAGAATGATTGCATGTACTGTGGCTTCATTCTGAAAACAGCTATTTCTTAAACAAAGTCACTCAAAACACTGTAATTGTGCACAAAAGCAAGCAAACAAAGAAGCAGACCACCTTAGAAAGGGTCTCATTAGAAATTCAGTATGATTATAAATAAGATTGAAAATTCCCTACTTTGTCTGGAGTCCCTGGTGGTGTATGGTATACAATTTAATCCTCTTGCTACCAAAATGCATATTTTCATCTAGATTGATCATACTAGTAAACAAACAAGATTAAATACACGGTGTTCACCAAGTTGTTCAAATTCATAATCTGGTGCACTAACTATATGGAACAAAATAAAGATGTGGCTATTCATACTGTGGCATGGATATTTCCAGCTATTCTAGATAGTCATAATTTTATCCCAGCTGTTTCTAGGCTGTTCTTTCAAAGCTCAATTCAAAGATTACTTTTGAAGAACTTCTACCTGCTTTGTGCTTCTTCTTTTATGTGCTAACATTTCACTTTTTAATTTAAATTCTGTTCTATGAAAATTTGTTAAATGTTGCTACAAAAGGAATCTTTTCTCAGTTTTGTCAGACTGTCACAGACAGTCTGACAAAACAGACAGTTTCTCAGATTGTCACAGACATTCTAAAACCTAATAGTTGTTCAAAGCTCTCTTCAAATACCTCTTTGGTTAGATCTGAATGTTTCCATAATTATAATGTGGTCAGGTTTGGCAATTTCATTGGTATGATTGTACCTTTTGGGCTGCAGCCTGCATCTGCCCCTGTGACAATTTCATACTGCTAGTACCAGGAAGACAGGTTAGATACAAGTCGAAAAAGGAGCATACAGACAGACAGAGCCAAAACCATTCCTTGATGTCAGTTTACCAGATTCTTATTTTATTATTATTATTTCTATTATTATTATTATTATTATTCACCAAGCAGATGTAGACTTACCTGTTTTTTTGTTTCCAAAGGCAGTCAAACATCTATGGTCAAATAGCAGTTCAGAAGGAGATGCTGGAAGTATTGTTAATCAATACGTATATGTACAACATATGTGCAATAGCAGCACTGAAGAGAGATAGATTAACACTATCCAATGTTGGTATTGTAGAAATGTCCCCATGTTTGTTTCAATTATATTCAGATAAATTAAATTCAATATTCTAGAAGTTTAAAAATAAAAAATGCAGTAAATTGTATAACGATCTAGTCTTATACAGTTTTAACAGTTAAAAAGATTTTCAACATCATAAATAATGGCTAATTTTAACAATAAATTAAGAGTCTTCTGAGGTGGCTGTAGATTATAGCCAAACAAAATGAAAATAAATAATTATTTTTCTTTTCAAACATCTATCTGCATCTTCAATATCTTCCAACGTTTTGTGGATTTAACTTTATCTACATCAAATAATTACAGACATCTTTAATGTGAATAACTATTTCTGACATAGTCTTCAAGATTCTATGTATTATCAGCATGGACAATGTGGCAATTTCAGAGTACAGTCCATCTTATTTTGAAATGAGATAGTTCAGACAATTTATCATGACACTAAATCACAGGGCTGACATGAAATGACGTTTTATGTAATAGCTGCTAAGCTATGGCAAAGAAAAACAAAGGTCATTTTTTTCTTTTTTTCTAACATTCTTTGATTATATGTTCTACTTCCAGTGTCTTCTTTTTTGTGAAATCTAAGAATTCGTCTATTAATTGAAAGGCTTCCTGCAAAATCTAGGAAAAACAAAATCCAAGTAGTATTCTAGCAAGTTGAGCCCATATCCAGATGAAAAGTATTTTCTGTAGCTAGAAACTGTTTGTTCATGAGTAATGAGTGGTATAACTTAATGGGTTCAGATAAATGTAAGTTCACTTGCTTCAGACCACTGCTTACGTCCCGATTTTCTGTTTGCAGTGAAATAAAAAGCGAGGAAAAGACAGTTATTTTTAAAACAAAAATACTTTATTCTGGTGTTTTTCTTTCTTTCTAAAGGTGTTTCAATCACCCTTAAAGTAAATTCTACCAACTTCTCTACATTTTTAACTAAATCAGAGGTATTAAATGCATTAAAACTGTTTTCCTTGAATTCTGAGAAAGCCTCAGCCAGCTCTATATATCAACCATTCTCAAGACCTACTGTCTACAAAAGGCTTGTCTGTTCTCTTGCAGCTGTAAGATATTTTGCCACAGATGACCACATGGTTTGGCCTGCACTAGTGTTCTTGAAAACAAACAAATTAACAAACAAAAAAGCAGCCATTACATAGCAAACAACACAAAAACAAAACTATTTGGCTTGAAACAGCTGGAACAAATATGAGCACTAAGAGAGGCTGATAAGCAAATACAAACAGGTTTACAGCTTTGTACATTGCCAAAATATTAGCTGCCAAGATACATAAGTCGTGTTCCAGGCTCAACTGATGAATTTTATGTCAGACCAGGCCAACTGTCTTAGTGAAGCATTCTAACAGCATACAGAGCCCAGATCATCATTCTCCAGGGACTTAGGGTTGACATTTTTGTTTGGATTCATAAAGGCCATCAAAACCTGGCAAAGTGCTGCACACTGAAAGTAGATCTCTGGCTGATGACACAGTATGTGTGTTATCACATGTCCGTAAATGAGAAATTGTGAAATAATCTGAATCAGCAAAGTCTTGCCTCAGGCAAATAGTGACTAATTTCCAAATAATCACCTATGTGCTAGGATTTTAAGAAATAATAAAACCATAATATCATTATGTTGTGCTAGTACAACCAGCCTAGCATCCGCTCTCCAGAAGGGGATGCTAGGCAGAAGGAAGGCATGAAAACATATCAGCTTCTGTACAATACAGGTATTTGGCAGATTTTTGTTCCACAAATGAATTCAGTCATATTTTCAATCTATGTTCACCTTATAATGTCACACCAGGAGTGCTGAGCTTCTCAGTTCAAGGACCGCTAACTTCTAGAGTCCAGCAGAGGAACATGAAGGTGACTCAGGGCATGGAGCACCTCGCTTATGATGAAAAGATGAGGAACCTGGAGCTGTTCAGCCTTGAAGAGAAGGATGAGAGGCGTTCTTACAAATGATTATAAATAACTGCATGGAAGGCCTCAGTATAATGGGGTCAGGCTTTTTTTCATCACTGTCCAGCAACAGGACAAGGGACAATGGGCACAAATAAAGGAAATTCTATATGAACCTGAGAAATAACTTCTTTACTGTGAGGACTACAGAGCACTGGAACAACCTGTCCAGAGAAAGAGAGGCTGTGGAGTATCATGTGGAGCTAATTAAAATCCACCTGGACACTTTCCTTTGTAACTTACTGTAGGGATGTTATGGTTTTGAAATTTCTTTGGTTTGCGTTGCTATTCCACATCAGAACATCATTAAACTGTCGTTCGTTCTCAGATCGCTCCTTTCTTTTCATTCCTTCCCTCCTAGACCCACTCGCCGTTTTTTTTTCTTTCCCCTCTCTCGGAGCGCACGTGGCCGGGCCGCGCCGCGCCGCTAGAGAAGGGAGGCGCTTCGTGCCTTCTCTCCCCGGGTTTTGTCCCCGCTGTCACGGAGTGAGCTCTAGAGAGCACCCCGTGACAAGGGAACATGCTTCAGCAGTGGGGTTGAACTTGATGATCTGCAAAGATCCCTTCCAACCTCTAAAATTGTGTGATTGTGTGATTTCTGGGAGATGAATAGTTTCATGATGTACCACAGTATTCTTTCAAAAATATTTAAACCTATTTCTATTTTTTAACAATTTTGTCATTAAACTAAGCCTTATATTTTAAGTCTATTACAGAATAAAAGTCTGGAGTTTTAGTTTTCACTTTATATTGCAAAATGAAGTTTATGATGTAGTCTTAATCTGATCTACCCTGTACAAGTACTTTAACATAGGCACTTAGACAAACATTTCTGAAACACCAGAGTCTCTACTTACTGTATTCTTTTTCTTTCTTTATAATTAATTCTTCTGAAGCCAATTTTAAATTGTAACAATAATAATATATAATATGGTTTCTTACTGAATGAAATAATTATTCTCAGTTCTCATAGTACTTGCACCGTCTATGGTTTGGATTATACAAATAAGTATTTCCCACCTCACTTAACACTTAACATACAACACTTAAAACATCGTGTACAACCCCCAAAAGCCTCACTCACCAAAGTCATCCCATGAGAACCTAATGAGATTTCCATGAGAACTGAATGAAGTTCAACAAGACCAAGTGCAAGATGTTGTTGCAGCATCATCAGCAGGATGACAGAGGTGACTGTCCCCCTCTACTCTGTTCTTGTGAGGCCCCTTCTGAAATATTGTGTCTAAGCCCAGGGCCCCAGCACAAGGAAGATATAGAGCTGTTGGAGTGGGTCCAGAGGAGCCAACAAAGATGATCAAAGAGCTTAATATTTGCATTTTTAATATATAATTTTAAGTGTCTTATTTGAGTTTTGTTCAAAGTGTAACACTTTTTAACTGGATAATATACCATACTTCTTGTTTATTTTGTTTTAAATTTTCAATAAAATCTGTGAAGTGTAGACTGGCCTTTTTCTTCCTTTTTACTTTTTCTCTAGAGAAAAGAAAGTATTTTTATTCTGCACTAAACTACATTCAAGGCAACGTATCAGATACATCAGTCAAAGTCACATAAAGAAATGTTATTCTGTTCATATATTCAGTGAAGTGTGTTTAAATGACAAACATTTCACATTAGCCAATCCTTCTGAAGAATTTGTTCTTACACACATAGTGATGCTCCTTGAGGTCTCTAAGTGTTTTCATAGTGAAAAATCACTATGCAGTAAGGGCTAATTTGTTAACTCTAATACCAGTATTTTAAAATGCAGACAAATTGGGGTGAATGAAAGATTGTGCTGGAATCTAGCAAAAAAGGAGTGTTCAAGCTTTAGCCCAGTAATGGAGAGAGAGAGAGAGGGAGAGAGAGAGTTTGTATGTATTTCTGACATTTGGTTTAGATCTTTTCATGTACTAAATGAAGACAGTGGTAGAAGACATTTTGATTAGCTTGTGATAACATGAGAAGAATTCTGCTTTTCCCTACCATACTTTAAATTTAAAATCTTAAAGATGGACACTCATTTAAAACAAAATGAAACAAAAACAATAAACAAAGACTAAAAAAACTCTCAAGGAGAGTAAGATAAGTCTGCTTACTCTGCTCATATTATTTCCACTTCTAGCTAAATAGTTGGTCTAACACTTTGAATGTACATATGCCTCAGAAATTTTTCTACGCTTAGCATCATCTTTGAACAGAGCTCGGAAAACCAATTTTACACTCTCCCAAAGAGGATGCATCCAGAACTTCCAAAGAAATGAAGCTGTTTGTACGGGCACTCTTGATTATTCAAGGCATCATTCGTTATACATCTTTCTTGGCAGTTTAGAAATACGCTATTCCAAATTGCCTTGACAAACACGAGACTACAGAAGACAGCTTCTGCTGAAATCATCTGTCTGCCCCACAGAATTCTGCATTTTGGCACTTTGACCAATCCATTCATGTACGTTTGTTTCCAAAACTAAATACTCACTTGAAATGATTTTTATTTACCAAAATATGAATTTTCAAAGATCATATCAGAACTTATTAAATTTTGTAAAAATCAGTTCCATCTCTAAAATCCATATATTTTGGAGGGAAAAAAAAAACCTGGACTTAAAGTGAAATGATAAAACAAATAGATAAATGAATTAAAAGCTACTAAATTCTTCTGTCAGGCACTAATAACTTTTTCCCTCTAATACAAGTTGCAGCTTAGGAGTATAATGAATAGACAAAGCCTCCCCCATCATTTTCAGTTTTATATGTTATATATTACTTATCTTTTTTTTTTTTTT
>JAPSGF010000089.1:2476660-2503206 GCA_035772895.1 Perdix hodgsoniae
TTTTTTTTTTTTTTTTTTTTTTTTTTTTTTTTTTTTTTTTTTTTGTGTGGGTGGGGGGGGGGGGGGGGGGGGGGGGAATAATATTATTCATGACAATAAAACCATGTTTATTATTGTAATCTTTGTTATGACTAAGCACGCATTGATATTACCATACATTTTTTAAAGTTTCTTAAAATCACAACCTGAAATTTGCTCCATTTCCTTCATTCATGTCTTTTGCTAGAAAGCAGAGGAAATGAAGGAGTGGAACAGGAAAATCATGTGTTTGTCTGACTGCAGGATGGACCTGATTAGGTGAGTAATAAATTTAAAGCTATCCAGTACATCTGTTGCTGCCCTACTGTGACTGATGAAGCTACCCAAATCAGAATTCTGGGGAAAATAAGCTTTCTGAAATGCTTTCCGCAAAGAGTTAAGTTTTTCAACTGTGGGTCTGGTAAAGGAGGGAAACATTAAACCTCAGCTTCACAGCTAGGATCTTTTCTGCAGATTTTCTAATGATTAGCCAAGCATACTCAATATCGCCACAGAAAAATCCGCTTCACTGATGTGAGCCTTCCCTTTTCTTGGTTTTAATTCAAAATAGAAAGAAAAGAGAGTGAATTCTAAGAATTCAGGTTTTGGGACGCTATGCAAGACTACTGTGGAGAAAAAGATCTGATATATTAAGGTTTTATCAATATTCACAACACAGAAGAGTGAAAATTGAACTAAATATAGTAAAGCGGTATAGTGAAGCAGAACTGATAAAAGTACAAAATCATATGACTCTAGATTGTGCCTGGCAATATTTAGCAGCTGAAGTCAGTGAATCTGAGACTGTATTAAGAAGTCTATTGGAAAAGAGACAAGCCACGAACTTGGAGAGAAGTATTTCTTGCCTTTTTAATAAATATCAGAGACAACATTTTCAAGTTGATTTGGCACAAAATCTTAACTCAGTGTACTGAAATAGGAATAAAACTGGAAAGTGATCTGTATCCTCACTACTCTGCACTGATGAGACCTCACCTGGTGTACTGTGTCCACATGTAGATTGCCCAGTTAAGGAGAGACGTGAACCTGTTGGAGTGTGTCTAGAAGAGGTCCAAGATCCAAGAGCGAGGATCCAAGAGGTGGAACACCTTATTTACAAGGACAGGCTGAGAAAGCTGGGGCAGATCAGCCTGGAGAAGAGAAGGCCCGGGGAGACCTGATAGTGGTCTTTTGGTATACAAAGGGTTGCTAACAGAAGGAAGGGGAAGAATCTTTAATGGGACCTGTTGTGATAGGACAAGAAGAAGTGGTTTCGAACTAAAAAGAGGAAGATTTAGATTGGATATTAGGAAAAAGGTTTTTATGGTAAGTGTAGAGAAGTACTAGAACATGTTGCCCAAGAGCTGGTGGATGCCCTGTCCCTGGAGACATCCAAGGTCAGGGTGGATGGGATTCTGAACAACCTGATATAGCTGCAGGTGTCCCTGTGAATTGTAGGAGATTTGCAATAGATGACCTTTAAGGGCCCCTTCCAACTCAAATGATTCTATGATGTCATGACTTTAAGAAAATAAAAGTGGGCCTCTATCATTTAACAAAGCAGCAAACCTCTGGCAGTGGGTAGTTTGCTCACATAAACATAAGGATGTGGACTATGGTAACTGGCACAAATTAACACAAACAGCCTACACTATTCAGAGCAGTGCCCTGTAAGTAATGATGATACGAATGTAAAGCAGAGTATCTCTTTCACACTAGACAATGCTTTTGAAGATGAACAAGATTTTGAGACATCTATGAAGCACATCCTTCAAGATAAGTAGAGTACATATATATGAAACATAAAATATAATTTAAAATATAATTTATTCTCTTTTAACGTGGCAGAGTTGCTACCACTTTATTGGGTGAAGAATGGACCAAAAGGCACTTTTTAAGTGTAAAATGGGTCCCTACTTGAAGTAGGGCAGGTAAGAAAAGGAGGGATAAACCAGAGAAAAAATGTATCAGATTAGCAAAAAGCATTATTGTTTGTTGGTAGACAAACAAATCATACATATTAAATATCTTTTATATTTGTATATTTCACTTCAAAAGCAGTGACCACACTCTTTTTGTTTAAAACCTCCAGAGAGAGCATTATCTCCTTTAGGAAAACTCCAAAATATCTTAGTTGTCTGTTTCTTGCTAACCTCTTAAGCAGTCTTTAAACACAGTTTCAGAACTATACAAATAGCAGTGTATCAAAGTACTGGAAAAGACTGTACTGCACATAAAACACAGCTTGGAACTGACACAGAGAAAAATTGCAGACATTGATTCTCTGAGGCAAATAATCTCAAGTCATGTTGTTTTCCACCCCTGCAGTTCTCATTTGGGAAGAAGCCAAACAAGCTAATCTAACAGATGTCTGTGCCACTGATTTAAAGTCAAAGGTAGGACGCTTCCAATATCCATCTAGTTCAAACAAGAAAGGTTTCTTCTGATAGGTACAAAACAGCACTGAACAAATATATATTGTCTCTAAATCGGAGGTCAGCGCTTATTGCTCCAACACAAGGATTGACATAGGTGATTTTCAGTGATTGAATGATTTCCATCCTAAGCAAAACAGCAACCTAGAAGGGCTTACTTACTGTTTAAATTTTACCCATTCTACAAAGGTAATTAAAATAATAGGAGATATTAATGTTGGCTAAATGACAAGTCACCACTGAGGAAGTCATCTTTCAAAGTTCATTTAAAGTGATATCCATGGGTAAGAGATTCAACACTTGTTACTAGGATATGCTAACTAAGGTTATGCTAGCTGTAGTTGTAAAAAAAATCTGTGCATTTCTAGCATAGGTCAACAGTTTAAATAATGCTGACTGGCCACAGTGTGACAGATCATTTGTCTGGTGGCTGAATCCAAACTTGCTATTAAAACGGTATAATGCTTGAGCACTTTGTTTGTTAGCAAAGCCTTTGGGATGTAAATCAAATATAAATTCACAGCTCAGCATGCCCTTGTAGCCTGAATTCACAGCTCTAAGGAAAGCGTTCATGTTCATTTTGGAGTGCAAAGATATAAAACTAGGGATAAAAAACTGATCAAGAATATTATAAACTATATTTTCTTGATCAAGGAACACACACAAAAAAAAAGAAGAATGATGTCTGTGTCACAAAGAGAAAATAGAATTTGATATTTGCATTAGAAATAGGCATGTCTAAAATGGGCATTTTATTTAGAGACGGAAGCTGTTTCTGAACTGGAAATTTATTTGTTTAACTTGCCCTTTCCTTTCTTTCAAAGAAAGTTATAAATTATGTCCTATTAAACATCCAAGTTTGTACCTCTGTAAAAGCCAGGACAGAGGGTGTGCTATGGCTATACAACAATTGATTATATTAAATTATACAAAATCCATTACCTGCACCCAACAGCTCACTGAAAACTTGAATCCGATTGTTAGATTAGATTTGCCTAAAAAAGTGAGTAAGAAAGACTATGTTCAAGTTTTGTTTTCAGTTTTAGCTGTAAAAAAATATTAACTACTGTTATTGCAATCAAGCTTCATAATAAATAGCTTTGAGAGGGATTTACTCTTGGCAGAATTCACTTCAGAGATCGTTAATGATAGTGTACCTGTATCATATATGGGAGGAATTAGTACCTAAAAGGTTGTTGTAGAAGTCTGAACATTCAGCATTCACTAGTGAGTGGTACATATAACAGAATCATAGACTCATCTAGTTTCAAGCCCCGTGCTATGTGCAGAGTCATCAACCACTAGTCCAAGCAACCCAAAGACACATCCAGCCTGGCCTCAAATGCCTCCAGGGATGGGGATCCACAACCTCCTTGGGAACCTGTTCCTGTGTGTCACCACACTCTGTGCAAAAAACTTCCTTGTAATATCTAACCTAAACCTCCCCTGTCTCAGTTTAAAACCATTCCCCCTTGTTCTATCGTAAACAGCCATTGCCCCTCCCGTTTATGCACTTCCTTCAAATATAGGAAGGCCACAATGAGGTCTCCCTGGAGCCTTCTCTTCTCAAAGCTAAACGAGCCCAGTTCCCTCAACTTTTATTCACAGGAGAGGTGCTCTAGTCTTCTGATCATCAATCATCAATATGATCACATAACTAGGTATATGATGATGCCCAAGAGCAGACTGAGCTTTAGGAACAGACAAGTTTTTTGGAGCCGTTTTTCTTCACCTCTGAGTTTAACAAGCAAGCACTCTTCCTCCTTTTTTTTTTCCTGGTGTGTAAAACATGAAATGGGATCTGTGGTGGTGATGAGAAACTCAGAGGGAAGCCCCTCTACAACTTCAATGAGACCAAATCTACACATTCTGCATTAAGGAAATTAACACACTTTCTCTCCTGCACAACAATTTCTCTTGCCCGTACAAGCCTCTTAGATTGCCACCTCCTAAAATATATCCACACTTCAGATTAGGTGTTTCCAAGATGAAGACACAAAAAAAAAAAAAAGTGATTTGATGATTTAGATCTCAAATTTAGGTATGTCTTTGCACTTCAGTAATTCTGTCAATCTAACACTTGCTGCTTAGAACCTGCATGCTCACAAATTAAAGAAATGTATACTTCTACTGTATTTTGTATCAAATAATATCCAGTTGTAAATATGTTACTATATAATAAATACATGAAATTATGTAATTTTCCCTACAAATCTGACAGAATAGACAGTCTTTGAAAGTTATTTATGCTATGCAAATATATTGTCCAGCAGAAATACTTGCTTGGATTTTCATTTCTCCATAGTACATCATGTAGTAAGAAAAGCCAAAGTGCAGTTAGAACTGAGCTTGGCTACTAAGGTAAAGGAAAACAGTAAATGGTTTTAAAAACACATTAATAGCAAAAGGAAGGCTAGGGAGAATCTCCATCCCTTGTTGTATGCTGAGGGCAACCTGGTCACCAAGGATAGGGATAAGGCTGAGGTACTTAATGCCTTCTTTGCCTCATTCTTTAATAGTAAGACTTGTTACTTCCTGGGAATACAGCCCCCTGCGCTGTTAGATAGCGATGGGGAACAGAATAAGCCCTGCATGATCCATGATGAGATAGTTTTAGACCTGCTGCAAAAGCTGGATGCTTACAAGTCCATGGGACCAGATGGATAGCACCCTAGAGTGCTGAGGGAGTTAGCAGATGTGATTGCCAAGCCACTGTCCATCATTTTTCAGCAGTCCTGGCTAACCGGGGATGTCCTGGTGAATTGGAAAATGGCAAATGTGACACCCTTCTTCAAAAAGGGCTGGAAAGATAATCCTGGTAGCTACAGGCCTATCAGTCTCACCTCGGTGCCCGGGAAGGTTATGGAATGAATAATTTCGGGAACCATAATTGATCAATCAAAGGTCAACCGGGGGATCAGGCCCAGTCAGCAGGGGTTTACAAATGGTAGATCTTGAAAGCTGATTTCATTCTATGACAAGGTGACCGGCTTAGTGGATGAGGGTCAGGCTGTCGATGTGGTCCACCTGGACTTCAGTGAGGTCTTGACACTGTCCGCCACAACATTCTCATGGATAAGCTGGCTGCCCCATGATCATGCTCAGTACTGGGGCTGCTTCTGTTTAACATCTTCACTGATGATCTGATGTGGGGATTGAGTGCACCCTCAGTAAGTTTGCAGATGACACCAAGCTGGGAGGGGGTGTTGATCTGCCAGAGGGGAGAAGGACACTGCAGAGGAATCTGGACAGACTGGATCTATAGGCCAAGGTTAACAGCATGATTTTCAATAGGGCCAAGTGTCAGGTCCTGCATTTTGGTCACAACAACCCCAGGCAACCCTACAGGCTTGGGGAGGTGTGGCTGGAAAGCTGCCTGATAGAAAGGGACCTTGGTGTTCTGATGGACAGTCAGCTGAACATGAGCCAGCAGTGTGCCCAGGTGGCCAAGAAGGCCAATGGCATCCTGGCTCGTATGAGGAATGGTGTGGTGAGCAGGACTGGGGAAGTCATCCTGCCCCTGTGCTTGGCATTGGTGAGGCCTCACCTAGAGTACTGTGTTCAGTTTTGGGCACCTCAGTACAGAAAGGACACTGAGGTACTGAAGCAGGTCCAGAAAAGGGCAGTGAGGCAAGTGAAGGGCTTGGAAAATCAACCCTGTGAGGAGAGGCTGAGGGAGCTGGGGATGTTTAGTCTGGGGAACTGAGGGGACACCTTATTACTCTCTTCCAGTACCTGAAAGATGCTTACAGTGAGAGTGGGGTAGGTCTCTTCTCAGTGGTGACAGGTGACAGGAGGAGGGGGAAATGGCCTCAAGTTGTGCCAAGGTAAGTTTAGTTGGACGTTAGGAAATGCTTCTTTACAGAAAGGGTGGTTAAACATTGGAATAGGCTCCCCAGGGAGGTGGTTGAGTCACCATCCCTGGATGTGTTTAAGAGCCGTTTGGATGTGGTGCTCGGAGATATGATTTAGCAGAGGGTTGTTGGAGTTGGGGTACTATGGTTAGGCTGCAGTTGGACTTGATGATCCTTGAGGTCCCTTCCAACCTGAGTAATTCTGTGATTCTATGATTTTATGTATAATCATCTATTTATATATGTTTCTACTTTCTCTCCTTCTTCCTTCATACTGCAATGAGGTTTATCTAGATTCTAGTTAATTCTGTCTGGATACTATAAAATTAAAAACTGCCTTTCATAGTAAAGAATGCTTATCTGTTTAATACTGGGTACCCTCATTTCTTGAAATCCACTCTTTCCCAAGTAGGAATAAGAAGATTCTAACAAATGTAGATGGAACTGAAAAAGAGTCTGTGCTAACAGTGGAAACACTAGAATTAGCTCATTGTTTTTCTCTAATGCTTAAAACAAAACAAAACAAACAAACAAAAAAAACCACTTTTTTTTTCCTAGGCTTATATAACATTTTCTTTGCTTATATGTGTTTTAAAATATAGCATGTGCAAAATAGGAAAATGTAATTAAAAGAAAACAATCTTTAAGGAGTAAAAACAAAACTAACCAAAAACACACAAACAAGCCAAACCATAACAAACATATTATATGACCTTTAAAAGATATTTTTGCCTACAATCTGAACAACAAAATATTCTTACCTTCGTATACATTCACAAGGCCCGAGGCAGTTCCAATACAGACTTTTCTATACTGTGTTCTTTCCTACAAATCAGTAATTGAGGGTTGTTGCAGAGTACAAAGTCCCAGTAATCTAACATTTTCTGTAAATGTCAGCAGAAGGTTATTCAGTTTCTGCAGGTCTCGAGGTCTCTTATACACCATCTAGCCTAAAATCGTGATATCATAAGAACTAAAAGTAAAAAAAAAAAAAAAAAAAAGCAAAAGCAGAAAGCCCTTGCTTGTTCTTAAACTCAGCAAAGCCTATTGGACATGTATCAATATAACAAGTGGTGTGGTCAGATATCAATAGCATGAAATTAGATGCTGTTTCCTGTAAGAACAGTGGTTAGTGCATATAATAGCAGGAGGAAAAGTCTGAGGTTGTAGTTATTTATCTAATGACATTGCTAAATTATGAGTTAAAGTCAATGATGGTTGAGAAGAATAATTAAATGACCCAGAAATTTGTTTTCACCCTTTCAGTAAAAAATTATCCTAGCTTCCAGGAACAAAATAGAATGTGACTAGTTAATTGCATGAACAGAGAATACAAAGACACAAAAACCATAAAAACACAGTGTTGACAGAATTGAAACATAGAGTGGAGATACAATGTTCAAAGATAGGGCTGATGCAACTGTGATTAATAGACATTAACATGTCTATTTAATAGACATTAACATGGAAAAGAGATACAAGTAGATCTGTGAAACTACATTATTTTTTTAATGATTCAGAAGGGTTTTCCTTAAAGCTGGAGATGGGAAGAACTGAAGAATGGACTTTATCACATAAGACTAAGCCTGGTGCTGTGATGGTAGTTTCTACATTGCTCACTATGAGACTCCACTTTTCAAAGTAGATTTAATTGTAGAAATTGTTTATACTTTAGTTATAGTGCAGCCTGTAACTAATAATAGTAGACATTTGGATTCAGAGCTAATAAGAGCACTGCATATGATGGTCTCCAAATCACAAAACCCTGCCTCGCTCAGTCAGTTTGTGACTGCAGCTTGGTTCCCAGCCAGGCATGTCTCTATCCCAACTTCACCCTGGATGGCTCGTGTGTGACAGCTCCATACCTAGGACACTGTTGCCTGGCTTCCAAGACAGTGAAATCTATGTGAGCAGTCCAGATGGGATAATAGAATATTTTCCTTTTCTAAGATGAATGCTAAAGACCTGGGAGTTTTCACATGTTTTCCCAGGAGAGCCTTCAGTATCTTGAAATAACTCAGCATAAGGCTGTAGCCCAAAGGTATGTTCCAAAAAGAGTAAAGTGTAGCTCCTGGACTGGAATAACTTACTGTACACCAGAGATTTTATTATTTTGTCTGTAACTGAAAGAATTGGAGAGTGGGGGAGCATGAGCTACAGGAAATGTGAGAAGGGACACTATTGATTGTATCAAAAGGACAAGGAGTGATGGCTTTAAATTAAAGAGGGGAGATTTACATGACATGTTAAAAGGAAATTCCTCACAATGAGGGCAGAGAGGCCCTAACACAGCTGCCCAGAGAAGCTGTGGGTGTTCCATCCCAGAAGGCATTCAAGGCCAGGTTGAGTGGGGTCCTGGGCAGCCTGAGCTGGGGGGGTGGCAAACTTCCCATGTCAGGGGAGTTGGAGTTCAGTGATCTTTAAGGTCCCTTCCAACCTAAAATATTATGTGATTCTATTATTCTATGACTGTTTAAATACACTCTGTGAATTTGTTTTTGCTTTCCTTTTAGTGTGTCTGCACATTAAACTGCATTGAGGATAAACCCCTCTGAAATACATTACATTGCTTTTTGAAGCCTGATTTCAGCAGGTATATACACAGAAATTTTGGAAAATTTAGCTTTTGTGTACTGCTCAAACATGCTGAATTCATTCTGTCTCTCATTTAGACACAGATGAGAATTTAAAAATAGTCTCCAATACTCTGATGGTCAGAAAGAATATAGGTATGTGTGAATCAGCTTTTTTAGATTAGAAATCTGGAAAGATCTGTAGAGAATAGCAGTGTGGTGAACAAAAGATTGTTTGAGCTTGCACTATTATTTCTTGGCTAAATTTTCACTTTTTCCCATAAGCTGTCACTGTTAGATCAGCAGTTTTGTTGATATGATAATGCTAATAAATATGGCATTTATTTATGGATTGAATGAATGAATGAACTAATAAATAAATAAACAAACATATATATGTGTGTGTGTGTATACATGTATATAACTGTATGATGCATTATTCCTGCCTTCCCTTAGCCATCCTTCATGCATCAGTAATACAGTGAATTTCAGCTTCCACTTTTTGCACCTCTTATATGTATCCAATCATACTAAAACTAATGTTTGGGCCATTAAATTAAATTGCTTAAATACTGAAACTGTGATATACACACACTTATTCTGGTAAGAAGCCTGTTGAAATAGGAAAGTGAAAATTACAATCTGAGCATCGCATGGTTTGGTTTCTATCACTTTTAAAAGCATCTATAATGTAAATGGAAGGGAAATCAATTTCTGAAATTCTGTTCGGATGCAGTGGTAATTTCTACAGGTTAAATCAGTACTTACTGACATATTACATTTATTTTTATGATACCTGTGAACTTTCTATTCTGTGAGTCTTTCTATTCTCTGCATTGGTGTTGGTTGTTTTCTGTTGTGACAGATCTCCTGACTTACATCGTCATTTAATTTAGTTCCATGGTGATAAAAGTTTAAATAGAAACTGTTAACATTCAAGTGGGTACTCCTAAAGATTCTATTTATAGCCTACACAGAATAAATATGTTTTGCTGATCAGAACTGTCAGAAATATTGTTCACTATAGAAATCAGAAATGTTTCATTTATTGCATGGAATATAGAAAATAGGGAAGCATTTTCTTATTAATCTGCAAAACTCCTTATAAACATAATACCTAGAGCTGCAGTATGTAAACAAATTGCCTCTTTCATGTCTCCTAAATCTTTGAGGTCCCATGGAGAATGCTCCCTTCTAAAAAGCCATAAATATTTTAAATTTTTAATGTTATTTTAACTTACTATTACAGACAGCTATGGAGTCAAGCTCTGACATAGATGATAAAAGTGAAAATTTGGTGCAAACCAAATTATCATTTCCATAATTGAAAGTGTAACAATTTTGTGCTTCATTCTACTACAGGTCAGCAGTTTAGACTGAGAATTGAGATAGATATTAATCAAAAATCTGAGTAAAATGTTTGACTAAGATGTAGTGAGATCAGGTAGTTGGCCTTGGTAATTATTGCACAGAGCTAAATCCAACAAAAATAAAGCTCGAAGTCATCTTTTGAATGACCTAGCATTTTCCTGCATTTAAATGTATTTCTCCTTCATTCTGTCTCCTCTGATTTTTGCTACAAGAATGAATTAAAGCAGAATAAAATAGCATTCTAGTCCCACAGTGGAAGGCTACATCCTTCTTGCAGCTCTCCCCATGGGAGTATTTCCATCAAAGCTGCAGTATTATTAAGTGGCAATTTAGTTCATATTTTGGAGGATGTAAAAGACTGTTATCCTTTGTTTTGACCTATTGCATGGCTGCAGAATTATAATTAGTAATTATTTCTGAAAAAATCCATGGTCTTCATTCTGACTTTCGTCCGCTTTTGTGTGTCTATGCAGGCAGGCTGTGAGACAAGCCCTTCATACCAGCACTGGTGTATGTGTTTGTCAACAACCTACGACAAACTCAGACAAGAGGTGGAATATATTACATGAGGCTTGCTAAATGGCTTACAACTACATTCTCCTAGTTGAGAACTTGGGTGGAGTGATGGATAATTGCTTACTCTAGAGCATATAAAAATACTTTCCGTCCTTAATTTCAAAACAAGCAGAATATTTGCAGAATTCTGATCTCAAACTTCCCCACCCCAGCCGCCCATCACAAAATAAATCTAGACAGCTCCATATGCAAAATCTGACATACAAAGAGGACAACTGTCAGTTTCAAAGATAAGTCTGGAAAAGATACTTAGTGGTAGAAATCTTGCTCATTTAATCTTGCACATCCATAGAATAGTAAGGATATTGAGAACAAAAACTTTGTTTTTTTAAATATATGTTTCTTGATGCTTATATATTTTCTTTAAGTATTTACTGGTTCTTTAAAAAATATTTACTGGTTTGAAGACCATGTATTATATATTATATAAAATAATATATATATATATATATATTTATATATTCTAAGAAATATATATATAATTCCTAGAACTATTTCTAAGAAAACCTAAGTTTCACTGTACCTGAGCGTATGATGTCTGCAAGTGACAGCAAGTAAAGAGTACAGCAGCCTACAGTAATATAGCATAACATATCATTTGCACTTCATTGTCACTGTTGCTTTTTGACCTCACTGATTTCTGTAGATCTTGAAGAATTTGCTTAGCATGCGAAGTGTCTGATAGTCTTTCCAGACAAACATTTACACTTTTATTATGATGTTGGCTTTTACAACAGATGATTATAAGAAGACCTTTATTTTTATTTTTTTTTTTTCACCTGCATTTTCTTCCTCCCTTAGGACTGATTTCAAAAAAAGAGAAAAGATTAAAACCCTTCCTTAGTGTAGCATGGAATGATGGAATGAGGATTGATAATCTTTCAACATTTATGGATAGCTGTGAAGTGCAGCTATGGAAAAGGTAAGGCCAAATTCAGGTTGGGATGGTCATGGTTTAGCATTCAACAACTGCAAAACAAGCAGAGAAATTTCCAGCGCAGAACTTAAGAAAAAATTAGCTGGAGAGAGCCTCCCTGCACCAATCCTACTATGTGATGAAGCTGTGAAAAAAGCAAAGAAATACAGGGAAAATTGTACTTCAGCCTCAGGAAGAGATTCCTTGCTCTTAAAATCCCACTCTGTGGTGTTATTTATTTAGCACCCTACTTGAGGTTTCGAGACAAGTGCCTGAAGGAATATTTATGCCTGAGAACCTTCCACTGAATGTTAAAATTAATTCATAATGTTCCTCACAGAGGAAAAAGAACATGTGAATAACTCCTTGTAAGTGTGGCCTTGTAATAGCTCTTGCATTGGGTATGAAAGAAGATAACAACCCCTGAGGCTTATGTTCTATTTTGATACAACCTGTTTAACATATTTAAGGTGTCTCCTACCAAAAAAAAAAAAAAAGAAAAAAAAGAGGACATTCTTTGTGTCTCTGTCGTGCTTTCATGGAGAGAGAAAGGCTCTGAACCTTTTCAGAATAATTCAGGTAATTAATGTAAGATAATGTGTTTTTGTAAGGTAGTTAGTATGTATTATGTGATGCTATCATCAGATCCGTATCTAATAATAACTGCTCTTTCCAAGCCTATGAGTATAGAGGACCACAATTATCATACTAATAGGTAGTTTATGAACTGTGTGCATTTTAATGTGCACCATTCAAATTAGACCCTTTTTATTTTGATACGATCACCACAAACATATAATCGTCTGTGAGCTGAAAAATACTGATGAAAGTATTAAAAAATATATTACTCATTGCAATACAACACCATATTCAAGCATATATCCTAAGATACTGCTAAAACAGCAATAAGCAAGCAGGAATTACGGACAATGCTATCACTGTATTTCATCTGTAAGGTAACTGCTTTCTGCAAGACTTTGAAATATGTTTGAGTTGACTTAGGTTTATGTTTATTTAAAGTTCAGTTTGGAAATGTATAAAATTATATCTCTTCCTCAGAAAATTAGTCTAATGAAAGACTGCAAGACTAACTGTATTGACAGCTATTGAATAACAACCGAATTTTACTCTATGGTTCAGTTTTAAAACTTAAAACTTTAAAACATTGTCAGTGTCACTCATAAGTAAAGCATTGGGTTATTTACCTTCAATTGGGTTATATCCTTCAGTGTACAGAAATCTGCATTGTTGGATACAATTGGCACAAAATAGTTATTCATAAATAATTTTTTTTCTGAGATAATTAACCTTTATTGATTTTATAACTCTCTCTGCATTGCAAAGTTTTTCCAAAATGCCTCTGAGCATGGCATAAATACTACTGCAGAAATGTTCAGGGGTGGTTTTTTTTTGTTTTGTTGTTGTTGTTGTTGTTGTTGTTGTTGTTGTTTGTTTTGTTTTTTTTAGTTAGGAAGAAAAAACTCATTTCTGCTTTTCCTCAAATCTTTTCTTACAAGTGGGTAACAAGGTAATGACATCAGCAAGTGGGATTGGATTTTTTTCACACTTCGTCTTCATTTCTCAACCAAATCCCAGTTTTAAAGAATTAACAGTTTTAATATGAAAATTAAAAGAAAATAGTTTTAATATTTGAAAGCAATGTTAATAGTTCTCCATGTTTTTTTCTCTTGTCACTAATAATTAAAAAACATGAAAAACTCAATTTCAGCTCTTCTGTTTCAGAAGAGATGTTAAAGTTTTTCAGCTGACAAAATTTCAGCTTTTATTAGCTGCCAGAAAAAATTATAATAATGAAATCAAAGAACCATTTACCAAAGGAACTACACTTGGAGGAAACCACTTTATTTTTCATATTTTATATTTCATTTTTTAGATTTTTTTCACACTTCTGTTGATGAACCTTGAAAAAAATGTCATAAGAACTTGAATTTTATGATATTTATAAAAATTTGACATAGAAACAAATTTAAATATTGTCAATATTTCCACAAAATGGGAAGACACTTCCTGACTAAGTCTTAGAGGAAGAGATCAAGGATGATATTTCTTGAGTTAGGTGCATAAGTATTAAATTTTAACCTCCCATTAAACAACTGTCATTATTTTGCATCTCATCTATTACCCTTTATAGTTCTATTTCTCAGGTCTGTAAAGAAATCATATGAATGGAAGTATACCCTTACAAGAGTTCAAGACTGTACATTCACCTTCACTGTTGCAATTGCTCAGATGAGTACTGTCAAGCAGCACTACTCACAGACATACTTATCTTTAGCTATGTCTTTGAAATAATACTATTGTGCTCCTCAGATGAAAACATTTCTTTGCAAGATGTCAATTAAGCCTCAAATTGACTTTTTATCTTGTATACCTATAACAGTTTGGAAAATTACTAATGTGGGTTGATCTTCCATGGATGCCAGCCACCCACCCAGACACTTAATCCTTAACAGAACACCACGGTGGTGAAGTAAGTGGAAAAGCTAGCGGGTCCAGATGAAGACACTTAGCAGCTACCAATATGGGTAAAACAGTGTTTGTTAGAAATAAATGTCATTTACTGAGAAATAAAAATGAGTTGGGTTGTGAGAAACAAAGACAAAAAAAAAAAAAAAATTCTCCAGTCCCACTTCCTCACATCTCAATTTTATTCTTTCATTTTGATGCTCTGCTGACACAATCTGTGCATTGTGATGGGCACTGAACTCTTGTCTGTCCCTCTGTCCTCCTCACGCTTTTTAAGCTGCTTTAGATTCATGTTCCCAGTACTGCAAATATTGAAAACGACATATTAAAATGACGACTTATTTTTCTCCATTGTTGAACTGGTCAGATTTATTCTTTGTACTTTGCTTCTCGAAATGCTTGTTTATATGTTGTTTATGATTACTTAGTATAATAATAAGGAAAGGAGAAATATTTGGAGACTGACAACGAGCTGACTTAAAATGGATGTGATTTTCAAAGAAACCTAACTGTAATAGAAATCTAAAGTTTCCTGAACTCCAATAAGACTGGATATCCAGTTAAGTAATCTGGTATTTTCTTGTTCTATATGAAGAGGAAAATAATATTTGCAACACCCTAAGTCTGATTTTAACTTCTTCAATTAGATAAATATGGAGGGATGTGATTTTCTAAAAGTTGACCTGTTAGGTACTCCGTATGTTGTATCTAGCTGTTGCATTTTCTATCTTTTAGGAGATTATATAATTCTTGAAACTGAAGGCTGCTAAGGAGTTTGAATGTAGTAGGTAGTCCCTTAGTACTGCCACAGTTATCCATTTACTTTCTCTACATCCATATAACTTAATTTTCACCTGTTCTAAATTGACTCTTAATCAAATTCATGTTTTTCAAGTGAGCAATGTCTTCAGACTTAGACAAAGGGACTTCAGAGTGCACACAGTCTTCCTTCCATGAATTTCCTCTTCAGTTTTTTTTTTTTTTTCCACTCTCTCAGTATGTTTTTTACTGATGGTTAAGGGATGGTGAACATGACATACAACAAAAACTTTTAAACACAGGACTATTTAGATAACTGAGTTCTTCTCACCTTCATATCTTATTACTAATTTACTCCTCTGACAATTGTAAAACAGCACCTCTCTCAATAAGAAGAAGCATTCATAGGCTCTGCTTTCTGTAGAAAAAGAAACAAAAAGCAGAGGGGTGACCTAGCACAATGACATGGAAAAGTAATTCCATTATGCATCAGATGTATTTTTATTGGTGATAAACCTTTCTTTACTTCAATGCCTTGACAGAAATTTAAATATGTAACTGTACTGAATACATTTCACATTAAATTAGGGGAAAAAAAAATCTACTGTTTTTTTAATGGTAATAATTTTAGGCATAAATAATCCCCTAGGCCTCTAATATATTGATTTCTGTCTTTCCCAGCAATTTGTTAGAAATCATTCCAGGGCTCTGAGTGAGAACTTTATGTGTATTCTTTTATGGGGAGGAGGGTAACGTGGAAGAAAGCTGCTGGAGATCAGTTGCTTTTATGAGTTTCTTTAATAGTAAATTTTAAGATTTTAACATTAAAACTAGATGAAAATGATGAATATTAAATTATAGCAATCTGTTAGAAGCATTGTGCAAAGGAACTCTGAACAATTCAGGAAAAGAAACGCAGCTGGCTATGCTTAGCATATTGGGCTACAGCTAGGATTTGGTATACTGCAACTAATGTTTACATGAACAATGAACCACTGCCAACAACATTAGTTTACAAGATGTATTATTTTGCCTATCTATTGTTCAATGAGGATGGAAGACTATACTGAATTAGGAACTCAAAAACTTAGTAATGAATATTACTAACTTCTGTTATTAGAGAGAATCTTAGTACAGTCATACTTGTGTATTAATCATAAGATATGGTTTCTGTAACTCACCTCTTTCATGAGTCATGGCACTGTTTAATAACTAGCCTAGAAAGACAAAAAGCCAGTTGCAACCTGAGGCTCAGAATCTTATCAAACCAATTATTTAGAGTTGGAATTCTGATTCTTTCTGAATGAATCCCTTTACACAGACTTTTTTAAGAAGGATTTTCTTCAGTTGAATGTAACTGTAGTAAAAACTTGAAGAGTGAAATGAGTAAGATAAATTTGGCAAAGGAAAAAGGCTCTTAGAAATACCTTCAAGGTTGTCCTTTTTTTTCCTTTTTTTTCTTTCTTTTTTTTTTTTCATTTATCGTATCTTAATCACTTAAAACTGTGCTCCAGTAAATATGTATACAAACGCTATAAGACAGGTTTGTTTTTCCTGACACTATCTAATCAGTTTTGTTTTCTTAGAAAATAAATAGAAACACCAAATAACTTCTGTGTGTCATCTGAAATTGGCAGGGTTATATTTTACAGCATTTAATTTCTAATACAGCAATGCAGTTTATACTGTGGCAGCAAAAAGGAAAAAAAAAAAAGAAAAAGGAAAAAAAAACCAAAATCTCATCACCCAGCTGCATTTTCTTAAAAACATTGTGGATTTCAACTGCATTTGACATGAAGATATAGTCTCAGTGCTATTGAGTGAGTGCCCAAAATGTTAGTGTTTATAAGCAGATGGAGAAAGGAAAGAAGTACTATATCCTTCTCAGTCATTTAGCATTTCCTGGACATGAAACAGCCTGTGTATGCATTACCTAACATGGACCAAGTGCAGGGTCTGCAAGAGTGTCCGCTCTAGCTTGTGAAATTTTTTTTTACTGATCTTGGGAATTATTTTTTAGGTGCTAGTTTGTCCGGGACAACAAAAACTCCAGAAACAGTCCAAAAATCTATAGTGCCTGGCCATGCTTTTGCTACTCTTTTAATACGTCTCCTGCTAGTCCAGAACACATCAGGAAATTCAGTCATGAGCCACATAACAAAGAACCACACAGAATCACAGAACAGCTGAGGTCAGAAGGGACCTCTGGAGGTCATGTAGTCTAACACTACCTTCAGGTACCAGGTCTCTAAGGAGAAGATTCCACAATCTTTCTGGATAGCCTGTGCCAGTGCTCTGTCATCCACACAGCACAGAAGTGCTTACTGATGTGCAGAGGGAACCTTTCGGGTTTGTGCCTATCACCTCTTGTCCAGCCACTGGTCATCACTGACAAGGGTCTGAATGCATATTCTTTACTCTCTCTTTTCAAGTATTTATGGACATAGATGAGATCCCTTTGAACCTCCTCTTCTCCACATGGAGAAGTTCTAACTCTCAGCTCTCTCAGATTCTCCTGAGAGGAAAGGTTCTCCAGGCCTTGAAGCATCCCGATGGCTCTGTGCTGGCCTCTTTCCAGAACACTAATGTCCCTCTTGCTCTGAGGAGCCTAGTACTGGACCAGGAGCGCGGGTGCAGCCTCATCAACACTAAATAGAAGGTAAGGATCGCTTCCTTTGTTTTGCTGGTGATATTTTGCCTAATGCAGCAAAGAATACCATTAGCCTACTTAGCAGCAAGAACGCATTGTTGACTCACCTGTTCAACTCTGTGTTCATCAAGACCTCTGAGTCATTTTCTGCTATATTCCTAGGCTGACTGGCCCCCTATACATACTGTTGCGTGGTGTTGTTCCTAGCCAGGTAAAAGAATTTGTATGTTTATTTAACTTAGTTTCATATTTGTTGCATAACTGTAACTGAAGGACATTTCAGAGTAGAAAATCTGTTGATATGAAATACAATGTACAAAAGTAGCTGTTCTACAAACATATGCTTCATTAATCCGTGCGCCATCCCACTAACCTTAATCTACAACAGCTCATGAGGCAGTGAAAAAAAAACAGCAAACTGAATCTTGTCTTTGTAGAATAAACAATTTAAATGGATGAATGTTAATATTTTATCATAATCTTCCAGTTCAATATTGTATAATTCCATAAATATTAAGGAAGAGGAAGAACAGAATACTAATTCATTGAAAATAATGATTGAAAGATCATAAATTCAGTTTGGGTTTTTTTTAAATCCTATTCTTTTGTATGCTCAGATTGACTTACTGAATATGCACAATTTTGCCTGTATAAATACCAGCTAAATTGTTTCAGTATTTCCACTCTTTCCACTTAAATTAAAGGAAGAACATGCCCGCAGTAAGATTCCCAGGTCAAAATGTAGATGCATCATTTGTACACATATAAGTAGATGCTCCAGGGTAAATAATCAAACCATTATTGTAACATTTTTTTTGTCTTCAGTAGCTAATTTTGCGGGGACCGTACATGAAACTCTGTATGTAGCAAAAATGTATGCTACGGATTTTAATGACCATAATAGCAAACACAGGGGGAGAAAGTAGGTAACAAGAACACAGGATATAAACAACCATATTGCAGAAAAAATTAACACCCTGAATATCAGCAAGATTCAAATGGGAAAGAAGTTTAGCCCATAAAAAATAAGTTAAGTTCCTTACTGTCTTACATGACTGAAAAAATGTGCTAGTGTTGTAACAAATTTGATACTGCCACAATATAAGGACAGTTGTAACGCAAGTTCTCTGCTATCAGAAGCTCTTAAGAAACCCTAAAATAATTAAAAAAAAACATTGATAGCTTAACATTTTAATGTCCCACTTTAAAAGTTCATGCCAGAATATACACAGGGACACTTCAATGGCATTCACTCCCATCCCTACCCTTCTTGGCAGGAAGGAATAATCTGAATAAGATCATCAGGTCAAATGTGAAACCAGTCAAGGAAAGTTTCCTAGGTAATCCAGAAATAAATTTAGGGCAATTCTAATTCTTACCTTATCTTCAGTATTGCAGATGTTTCTATTTAATTTGATTACCTAGGAAAAGAAAATCATAAGGAAAATTTCTGCAAATGAAAATACACAAGGTAGCATCACTGATGACGACAGAGAAAGATAGAAATACTCTTCTGCCCTTTGACTTATTCAATATTATTTTACTACTACTTACTGCTATGAGGAAATTTTTTCATTGTTTGAATTAATAGACATTCAACAAACATTACTAGACATTATAATGAACTTTAATAGAATTCAATAATTCAATAAACAAACTATACTAATGAAGAAACACATTTATTTCCAAAGTTTTTCACCAAATGAAATTCAACAGGAAAATATTATTTAAGATGTATTTCTAAGTGTGAAGAAAATTCTAAGAACTTAATGTAGTTATATTGGAAATGGTAAGCACATATTGTATTTTTTTCCACATATATCTTCTGCCCTTTCAAGGATTTGTGATGAGGTAATTCTGTAGCCAGAGCGGGATGCAAATTACTGTTTTACAACTTTTAATGGATATTTTCCATATTAATTCATCTAATGGTTTTCTTAAGGCATTAATATTATTTTGCATCCACAACATCCTGTGGCAATGAACTCCCCAATTTAATCATGCATTTTGAGTACTTTTTGCTTTAAACCATCTGCCTGCTCATTTCATTTGATGCTTCCAGCTGCCTCTGTATGAAAAATAGGGAATAGCTGTTGCTTGTTGACCTATCCTGCGCCATTAATCATTTCACCTACCCCTACCATATCCCAGTACTGCCACTTCCTTTCTAGACTGAAAAGTCTAATTGCATTTCACTCTTTTATACATTCCATTCTCACGTTCTGATTTTTCTTTTAAATCTGTATCTTCTGTAAGTTTTTAGTTTTGCTTTTTTTTTTCCTTTCTGAAGAAGGAGAGAACAAATGCCTCATGTCATGTCTTGTTGCAATACTAGCTACATTAGCATCCTTCAAAACTTTCCAAGATGCCAAATGAAAGTAAAAAATTTAACAAAAGAAAGGTGAATATATGTCCAAGACAGGTACAGTCAGAATAAGGTCTAGAAAATGCTGAAGAAAAACAACTGAGACTCATAAAGTTAAGCACAGCAAATTGTAGCTAATGGACTTCTCAAAAAATGTACAAAGCTACTTTGCAACTCTCCGAAAAGTAAGCATTTTATGAGAGCATCTTTTACTGGGATCAGAGACCTGAAAACATGATCATATACACAACCTCTGAGTATGAAAAATTTACTCAGCACAGACAATGATAAGCTACTAACTTCACATCAGACAAACCTGCAATTTACTCACTACCCTCAGTGTAGTTTATCAATAAATCTGTAGCAGAGAGAACATCACCCAGCTAAGGAATAATTGACTACTGCTGATTTGTTTTTATGGGTCAAATATCCACCTTGCTAAGCTATTATGTTCCCTTTTTTGCTTTCTTTTCAAGAGCTTTTTCATTTTATTCTGTTTCTTTTTCTCTAGATCCTTGTTTGATAGTTTTACTTTAAATAAAGTAAAACATACAAGTTCTGTCAAGCAGTGATCCTGGTATATGGACATAAGTGAAGGTGATGCTGTAATTATTACTGTAACATTGGTCCATAAGGGAACACGAGGTTCCTGAAGTCATATTTATTTACAAACTAGAAACAAAGAAAGGCCAGACAGCCAGACTGTATAAATTACTTTGTCTGGGCTGTGGAGCTTCCTGCACATTTGCTAAGGAGAGTAGGATACTAAGGCCTGGTATGCCATATGCTACAGCAGCATCTCACAGAATCACAGAATCACCCAGGCTGGGAGGGACCTCAAGGATCATACAGTTCCAGCCCCCCTGCCTGGCAGGGCCACCAATCTCATCCATACATGGCATGAGTACTCTGCAAGGAATGCTAGAGACATGTAGTGACGGTAAAGTTAGGATATCGTGTGTAGACGGTTCTGTAGGGAATGCTAAGGAAAGGTTTACAGCTAGGTTGACAGCCCAGGGTGAGAGATATTTCACATACCACTTAGAAGAAACATCAGGCATGAGATTACTGCAAATCCTTGGTCTCAAAGTTGTGTTCCTAGTCTGTTCTTAGATGAACAAAAACATCATTCAGAGAACGTAGACACTGGTTTATGAAAACTTAAGAGTGTTGCATATCTTAACAATTATTTTGCATAAAATAGTTAACATTATCATCAATTATGTAAGTATATCGACATACATATTTCAGTGTATCTTTGGTGCCTAGTTTTGCAATTCTGCCTTGTGGCTGATTTAAAACCTACATGAAATAAAGTAATTCAAAATGAACATGAAAATACAAGCAGATGTTTTTCCTTGCACAAATAGTCTTTTCATATTTTCTTTCACCCTTCATTCTCAGTTCTGGCTTTTACTATCTTTGATCATTGAGGTTAAAGCAGAACATCTTATGATTACAATTAGTTGAATCGCACAATATTAAGTATTTCAAATTTGTACAATACCAAAGCTTACAACATTTAAAACATTTGAAAGATGAAGGTGCAGTCACAAATGACAATTCCCTGTATAAAAATATAAGTTAGTTTGAAGGAAAATGCTAGGGGAAAAAAAAAAAGTTAATATATATCTTATGATAAATAAATAAAACCATTCAGTATTCTACTCCTTAATGCATTAAATGGGCTATACCCATTGCTGACAAATTCTGGGTTCTATGGAAAGTTAATAACTGAGTAAGCTCGAAACAAACATCATTTAAACACCTGGCATTTGTTGTTTTTTGTTTGTTTGTTTGTTTATTTATTTCTATTGTGAAATTTCAGGGTTTTGTGACAGAAACAACAGAAAATATTGCAGGAAGGCAGCTTGGAAATCCTGTTTAAGTCAATGTGGCATAATGAAAACTTGTCAGAAAAATACAATAAATATGTTATTATATATATGTTACAATATATAATATATATATATAGAAAACAATACACCTTATATTAGCATAATTGCAGTACTGTATCCAGAGTTCTGGGCCCCCCCGTAAAAAAAAAGACCTCCTGGAGAGAGTCCAGTGAAGGGCAACAAGGATGATAAAGGGCATACAGCATCTCACCTATGAGGAAAGGCAGAGTGAACTGGGTCTGTTCAGCCTTGAGAAAAGAAGACTCAGAGGGCACCTGATTAATGTTCAGAAATATCTTAAGTGTGAGAGGCAAAGGGATATGTCCAACCTCTCTTCATCAGTCTGTAGGAACAGGACAAGGGGAAATTATCATAAACTGAAGTACAGGAAGTTCTGCACCAATATGTGAAAGACCTTCACAGTGAGGGGGATGGAGCACTGGAACAGGCTGCCCACAGGTTGTGGATTTTCCTTCTCTGGAGATATTCAGGACCTGCCTGGGTGCCAACCTGCAGCCTGCTGTAGGGATCCAGCTTTGCGGGGAGACTGGACTCAATGATCTCTGAAGGTCTGTTCCAGCCCCTACAAGTCTGTGATTCTGTTATAATAGAAAGGGAGTTTATGTGCAACAGGATCATGTTAACACAGGAGGATATTTTCCAGAAAACATGTTTAAGGCACAAGATTAATCAAAAAAAAAAAAAAAAGCAAAACTGGTCATGTAAGAGTATGCATTTGTAATGAAATGGCAATAGTTCATTTTTAATTCTGTAGCACTCAAAGCTACAACCTAAAATCATTCCAATAACCACTAAGAAAATAAAAGGTATGCAGAAAAGGAACAGCACATCTGTAGAGTACTGTGGCTGAAAGTCTTTTAGACTGAGTATGTCTCAGTAGACATACAGCTAGTCCCAGTGCTCAGCAGCACTGCAAAGCTGCATAAGACACGGGGAAGAATTATCTTCTGCTTCTTGCATGGCACGCACTGAAAGGGCAGCCTTGCACTACTCCTGGGCAAAGAGAGGGTTTGGACTTGGCTAACGGCCTTGCTCATAGCAGAAAGGAGAAGCACTGTAGAGATCATAAGAAAACAGAGTTTAGAGGAAACTCAAGAGAATATCTAGGTCACCCACAAATCTGAAGGCAAGATCAACAGCTTTCGATGTCAAAAATAAATTTGTTTTTTGAAGGTTCCATGGAAGAGGCTATCTAGCCTTTCTGTCAGTCTATTACTTTACTTTTCCTATCCCATCATTAATGAAAGTTCGCTATTCACAACAGCTTAATCATTTGTTTTGTTTTTAAACTGTCATTATCTGCTTAATTTCTTTCATGCGATAGATAATTAGACATTAATAGACGTTAACTGAACTTCTTTATAGCTAGAGTATGAAGACCAGATGTTAAAACCGACTTGTCAAAGAAAAAAAATATGTATTCTTTTAGCAAGACTCTATGCATCACTGTACCTAATTTTTGCTACCAAATACTGAATGAAATTAATGTATGCAAAACAGGCATATGGTCTTTATACAGAATGACAGTCTCTTCTCTGGACTGGGAATGAAAGAATGACAAACTCAGAAAATGCACAGATTAGAAGTCTCAGTATTACTGATAATCTATGAAAACTCTTTGAAAAGTTTCATAGTAGTTCCAGTGAAAATTACAGAAAACAGTTCCAGTTATAGCTTTCAGACTTTAAGAGTGATCTATCAGTGTCTTTCACAGTTAGTTTGCCAGAATACTGAAGATAATTTCATATTAATGAAATACTGAAGATAAATTGCATATTCATGCATGTGATTGCTTACTAATTTTTGACCTGATCATTCTGAAAGTACATTCAAACTTTGACTTTCAAAGAAACTCACACAGTCTATTAGCAATTCCAACTTCAAACAATTTCCACGAGGAGATAAACAGATTTTTCATTAACTACAATTCACAGTTTTGGAACTACAATGATCACATCTAAGCTGAGAAGTACATTCTGCCAGACAATTCATAGTGGAAACAAACAGATTATTATACCTAGTTTTGTGCTAAACACATCTTCGTATTAGGAGAGTGAAACAGTTGACAGCAGTAAAGACACAACGCAGATGCGTTGTATATCATGATCTCTTTATCTGAGTAACTTGGAACAATATCTTCTTTATTCCTACATGTATCTGTCTGCAAAATCAACATTAAGATGTAATGTGTTTTAATGAAATCTGCACATTAAAATCTAAAACAAGCTTCAGAAGAAGACATAGATACCTGCAAATTAGAATCATACAGAATGTATAGATTGTTCTGACTTGAGCTAAAGTAGATTTTACATGGGAATAGTACTGCACACGGGTAGAAACAGAGATGTAATGCTGTAGAGGAATCTTCCGGACAGCACTAAATATTTACAAATTAGAGAACAGCCAAGATGTTTGTGATCCACAGTCCACAGTTTTACACTGAAGTGCCTTTTCTCCGATAACTTTCATTACATCCCAATTTATTCTCTCGACAATACCTTTACCTATATTTATTTATACTGTCATTCCATATAAAATCTAAAACAGGGGATTATTTTTTCCTATGCTACAACCTCAGTAAATATCACATGATATAAAATGATATAATAAAGCACATGACATATGATATATGATATCATATGACATGACACGACATGATCCTTTCTCATTTGCGCAGCAGAACAAGATACTAAGATACACAGTCCATCAATACAGGAAGATATTAATAGTATTTTCTTACTGCAACATCAAACCCTGTTACTACATTCTCTTTTGCTATTTGAAACATCACTACAATAAGAATTTAGACTGCTTTCCAGAAAAGCAAAAAACAGTAGTTCTTACAGGAAAAGTATCAAGTGACCTAGTTTACAGCCTAATTAAAAATAAGATGTCATAGTATGTTAAATTAAAAATCACTTAGAGTAAAATAGAAGCTTTCCCAATGTAAAGTATTTGATTTTTCTCTTGACACACTGAAAGGACAATTAGCTTTGAATGCCTTCAGTGGTCATTTTTGCTAAATTAGAAAAACAAAGCATGTGAGATAAGATAGAATTAAGGTCAACATTTGAAATGCTGTGTATTTATAACTACCAGATTAAAAAATATTGGTCACCGAATATATAATCATAGAGTTATTTAAGTTGAAAAGATCTTTAAGATCACCAAGTCAAAACCTCAACTTACCAAGTATCATCAGTAACCCACATTCCTTAGCACCATATCCACACATTTCTTAAATACTACCAGGGATTTCTTAAATAATACCACTTCCCTAGGCAGCACATTCCAGATCTTGACAATCTCCTCTGTGAATAAATTCCTTATGAAATCCAATCTAAACCTCCTCTGCCACTACTCAAGACCATTTCCTTCCATCTTATCATTGTTCACCTGACAAAAGAATTGATCAACCCTTCCTTGCTGCAACTTCCTTTCTGTTGTGAAGTGATGGATCTTTATAGAGAAGGAAAAAAAAAAAAGGAAAGAAAAGAAAAAAAAAGGTTATTCTACTTCACAGAAGATTACGACATATCAAAATTTACCTCCTTCCAAACACAGCACAAGATAAAAAAAAAATCAAGATTCATTCTGATGTAAACATAAAATCTTTTCAAGTTCGCTTAAAATAGAAATTGCAATTATCAAAGCATTATCACAAATGAAAATAGGCTTATAAGAAGGACATGGCATGTATTTACCCAGGAAATTCTGCTCAAGCTTTCTGATTCATATATCTACAATGTAGCCAGTGCACAAGCTTTTGATAAATCACACTGTTACTGTATGAAATAAGTGGCTTATTTATCTGTCTTCACGTGGCTTGGTTGTGTTCACATACAAGCTTGCAGATGATAATCACACAGTGCTTGAAACAAATTGTTTAATTCCAGCTGGTATAGTAACTAGAAGAACCTGGTGAGGCTAAAGATTCACAGCCCATGAAATAGCGATCCAAAAAAAGAAAAAATAAAACCAAAATCCTCCTCACCGAAGAGTACTGTTCAACCTAAATCCTTGAAATAAAGTTGAAAAATATAGCAAAAAAAAAAAGCCAACATACAGTGCCATACTAAAGGACGTGCAGGCTATGGTGATGGAAATCTCACAATACAGAGAAACTAATGTATGCACAGAAAATATACAGGTGTAAAATGAATAAAGAGATTACTTTTCTACGTCTTCCCGAATCCCTCTCTGCACCAGTAGGTTCAGATCATACTATTTTGGTTGTTTTTTTTTTTTTTACCCTAACATTTAACAATAAATCTTACTGTTAGATTACTACCTTACTATTGATATTCTTCTCACTGTTTCTGAAGACTGTTCTGGCCAATACACAATAATATTTAGGAACCATATTTTAGTATTTTGACTTTTTGTACATGATCCATTGAGGTTTCCACAACATATAAGCACGTTCCTGAACACCATAACTTTTTCAACACATGATCATATTTTAAAGAATAATTCTTTATACCACAGCTCTATTGCTCTACATGCCTAAAACTTCAATAATTACTGTAACTGTGAATATAAACTTAAAAATCAGGGATGGGTGCTGTGGGGGTGTACAGCCCATGGTGATGTCCCCGAGCAACAGGCTGTGACATCACCGGG
>JAPSGF010000090.1:0-14201 GCA_035772895.1 Perdix hodgsoniae
TCTTGTGGCTTCATTGCCTCAGTGTGGAGTAGAAGAAAGGACTCCGGCTGTTCATATGCAATATGTAACAATAGCAAATTGAATTTGTAGAACTTGTCTGCAGGTGCAGTAACATTGCCAGGAGAATGTAGACAGCTAGTTACAATGAGGTATCTTGGGTTGAATTTTCATCCCTGAGCCCATAAACACAGCTTCAAGAAGCAGCGCTAGCCATACACTTACACGGTAATGTGCTCTTGTTTTCTTCCCCATTAGGGTACAGCAGCTTAAACAGAGCAAAAGAGCAAAGCGAACAGGAAAGGGACAGATCCTGAGTGGTCATTTATCACTATGCTGAACAAGAGGCTTCAGGTTCATAATCCTGACTCTTTGCAGACATTCATGCTACAGAATGTTTTTGTTTTTTGTTTTTTTTTTTCTTTCTTTCTGTGAAGATAATCCCTTGTTGTTTATAAATAAATGAATATTATCATTTTCTTACACCGACATTGACTCTTAACATCTTAACAGACCTAATATGTTCATCTCTCTCAATATGCTTATAGAGAATGAATATACTGTTATTCACATTTATCGTTTTCTTTTTTTATTTTTTTTCTCCCAGGTTAAACAAGAGCAGAAAGTTTAGTCTTTTATTGCTATTCCTGAGTTATTATTATAGTAACATCTAATCTGATTTTTTTTTTTTTTTTTCCCCAAACTACAGTGGAGACCTCTGTTTAGGGTCACTACTTTGCAAAATAATAAAAAATAAAAATAAGAAATAATAATAATAATAATAATAATAATAATAATAAAAGGAGTCATGATTACTATTATTATTTTATTATTATTATTGTAGACTGTTCATAGTGATGATCAACAACTTCTGACAGGCTAATACACATCATTCACACCTCTTCTTTGTTCCTTCTTGAGTAGTCCTGAATTCAAGAACTTGAAACATAAGACATGACCTAACGTACAACATAACCTGTGCCTCAGTACAAGATACTATACATTTTCTACGGTATTTTTTAATTCTCCCAACTCTTGTTGTGTTTTTTCCTGTGTTTTTTTTTTCTTTTTCTGATTCTTTTCTGTATACAAAACCTTTGTGTTTGCGTCATCAGCAATCTGAAATATAAAATAACAATTCCAAAGTAATGAAAAGGTGATTCTATACTATTGTAATTGTCTAAATCATAAATACTATTCATCTTTCCTAATACTTCACTGTCAACAGTTTACAGGCCAGTTCGGCCCTGTTCTGTACCATTGGGGTGAAGCGACCTGCAGATCTGCACCTCCAGAAAAGGGAAACAGGAGAACCCAAAATAATTGAAAGTAGCGGCAATTATCTGAGGTGAAACAAACTAAATTTCTAAATATGGTATCTGCAAAATATAATAAGAGAGAAATAATGGGTGCGAAAGGTGGATAGGCCTCACCGCAATGCTGAGGTGAGAAGTGCAGTCGAGTTGAGCCGATGAAGAAAAGCAGACAAAGAAGAGCAGATGGAGAAGCACAGCCAAAGAAGAGCAGGCGAAGAAGAGAACATCAGATGACCTTGACAGAAGTTACATCTCCTCACTAACCGCAAAGCCCACTGGGGAATGTAGTTCTTCTCCTCCAGACAGGCACCCAGACCTTGAGCATCAACAGTCAAACCCCCAGTGCCCCAAATGATGTTATGATGTGGAATACTGATAACCAAAAATCATAAAACCATGACATTCACCAACTAATTTCTTATATATTTACATCTCTTTGGATAACTCTTAAACTATTTCCCATTTATATTCATATAAATATGGGATATGTGATCAACTCCTCAAGCATAAGTGGTCATGAAAAGCACTGTATTCCTAGTGTCAATTGAGCATCCTTGGCAAGGAGTGTTCATGCACTCACTTTGTATTGTACCTCTTCTCACTGCCTCTAGCTTCTAAAATATGGGATTGCTGCTGTAACACATTACTCTTTTCAGGCTGTTTTAAGGTAGCAGAAAAAAAAGAGACAAAAGGGGAACAAATAATAACAAAAAAAAAATATGTATATATAAAGAAAGCAAGAAAAAAGAGGGTCAGAAACATGGAGAAGAAAAGAATAGAGGATGTCAAAACAGGGGACAGAAATAGGTATTTAATTTCACTGTATTTGTCACATTCAGGGTGCATTATGATTTGTACATGCTGGAAATAAATTTTATCATCTCCCCTGGGTTACATCTACATAGCATCAAATATTTTGGTAGATGGGAGTTTTCCTTTCCTACATTTACAATCATTAGCTTAGCAAGACTTTTACTCACAGAAAGAGAACATCCTGAAAGACATTTTCCTCTGTCCAAAAGACAACTTAACCTTTGCTGCCTCAGTAAAGGCTGTTTGCGCATACTCAGAATATCATTAATCTTGCCTATATAAAATTCCAAAACTCTCTTCTCCTTTAGTGTCTCTCTTCCTTTCCATTTTTAAATAGCTTCTTTCTAACTTGCCCATGTTCCCATGGTACTATGATGAGTGTTGATCATTCACGGTGTTTAAACATTTCAAGAACATTTTCCACATGGAGAATCCTCTTAAAGTGAGTACATCATTGTACATGATTATCCATGCTTGTAGGAACAATCAGCAGAACAATATGTCCTGTACTAAGTCCCTCCTGTGAACTGTGCTTTTTTCTTATTATTTTTCCCCTTTCTCCACCACCCCTCTGTAACTCCCTGATTTGCTACACTTTGAATAGTTGCTTGGCTTGAAATCATCTGCTGGTAAACTCTTCACCAACAAACCATAAAACGTGTTTGAATTAGCAAATAGCACCTTTAAAAAGCACGTCAGAGTATGTATTTCTACCTCTGAAATGATGTCATGAAGCTCATCACTATATATTCTTTCCTGCATACTCTATCTTCCTAAAACCAGTTTCTTTCTCTGAATATTCTAAATTTCCTGTCTGATTTTCCTTTCTCTCTGTCTGTCTTCTTTGGAAACCAATGAAGCCTAAAGCCTAGAGGCTCCAAACTTATTTTACTTCCTCTTCTGCATTCCATTCATCAAAGTTACTATCCAGATCTGTGTTCAAAATGGGATAGATGGCTGAAATGTGTGATTTTCCCTTCATCCATCCCACCTGAAATCTGAGAAGGTCCTCTTTTATGTTGCTGATGTCTTATATCATTTGTTTGTTTGTTTGTTTGTTTTGTTTTTGTTTTGTTTTGTTTTGTTTTGTTTTTTCTTCTTGAGAGAATGGTCTAGGTCAAAATTTAACCTTGAGCTCTAATGCTTCCCAAATTAGTAGAACAGTCTTAACGTCTATTTCTGCTATAGTAATTTAAACAGTGACAGGACAGAAACACTTGAAATTAATTAAAGTTCATGGGATGGTTTCCTCCAAAGAGTTATCTCAGTAAGTAATGTCAACATGACATTCTGCTTTGAAGCATTAGGGAGCCTGTCACAAAATTCTTGCTCCATTCCAGGTATCGTTTGATACCAAAGAACAGTCTTGGGTGCCCTTACTTTAGTAGTGCAGGTGTACTGTATTTTTTTTCAGCCTGGTGCATATCTAAAGAAGAACAATGAAGCCTATGAGGAGTCTGGAGCTCAAGTCTTATGAGGAGTAGTTGAGAGAACTGGAATTGTTTAGTCTGAAGAAGAGGAGGCTCAAGGTAGACCTTATTACTCTCTACAACTGCCTGAAAGGAGCATGTAGCAAGGTGGAGGTTGACCTTTTCTCCCAAGTGACTAGTGATAGGATGTGAAAGATTGGTCTCAGGTTGCACCAGGGCAGGTTCAGGTTGTACATTAGGAAAAAGTATTTGAAAGGGCAGTAAGGACTTGTAACAAGCTGCCTAGAAATGTGATTGCTTTACTATCCTTGGAATCTTCCTTCGAAGAAAAGATGTGGTGTCAAGAGACATGGATTAGTGGTATGATGGTGGTGGGCTAACAGTTGAACAAGATGTTCCTAGCACATTTTTCCAACATTAATAATTATGTGATTTCACAATTGAATGATTTTTAACTTCTGCTTTTCTGGGAGTACAGAAGCATACTGTAAAGATTCAGCCAGCCCACTTAGGAAGACTTATGAAGGATTTCTCAGGCAGGGTATTGTTCCAGCTTCAGTAAAAGTATACCTATTACCATTCTGTCCTTGGTGTCACACTCAGCATTCTCTGCCCTGCCCCCCCCTCCCCCCTCCCCCCTCCCCCCCCACACACACCTCTCCCCTTTCTTTGGCTGAAGGACTAGTTAAAAAATAAAAGCATTATTTTCTTCTTATTTTGTTACTTATTTTGTCACCTGTTTAAGACGTATTTCCATCTGTCCATATCTGTATGTAATATAAACAGAAAATTAAATATGCATGGAAAAATGTATAAAATACTTATGTATTTATTATAAATTAGGTATTTTTATCTGTGTTTATGTTTTGTTTTTGAGATATATACATATATATATTTTTTTTCCCCTCAAAGAGAGCAAGCATACAATACAAAACTTATTTTCTTCCTTCAGGCACAGATATGTTCTCACTGTCTTCTAATATTTCAATAAAATGAGAAGTTCATGTGACAGCAACAGTCAAGTCACTGTAAAACTTACACTCAACCTCAAATTCACAGTTAAGTGGAAACAAAACTCAGAATCGAGATCATTATTGTGTTTGGATTTTTTCTTTCATAAAGCACATAGTCTTTCTTGAGCAATAGCAATAGCTCTGGTGAAGGCAATCATCTCTGCAAAAAGCCTTCATTATAAAATATAAGTTCTAAAATGTTATACATTCACTTCAACTAATTATGCTTAATATTTCAGCCACTTATATCCAGTTTGATTCTTACATCTAACTAACAGATGGGTATCTCTAACTACAAATACTTTTTTTTTTTCTTTCTTCCCCCATTAGAAACTGATTTCACCAGACAGATGAAATTGATTTTTCATAAGATGGGAAACTTGGAACAAGGTTCAGGTTTCCCAAATTTAGTCATGCAGCAAATTGAGTGTGAAGCATTAAATTTAGTGTGAAGCAATCTTCTTAAGTACTTTCCTAAATGCTTCAGACAAATATACTTATAATCAGTATAAATCTTTGCATATATAAATATAAATACACACATATGTGAGTGCAAGTATATGCTCAAATAAAGTATACAGTATCATGATCTCAACCTGGGACTATGGAAGTCCTAGAAAACTGTTCCACCTTCCAAGATACAAACAGGACCCAGATGACTGATCCAACTGAATAGCTCATGTCAAGAGAGTAAAGTTTAAGTAAAAAAAAAGTTGTATATTAATTAGAACTTTTTAAAATGGAAGATGCACCATTATTGTCATTAAGCTACTGAAATATTCCAAGTTAGATTCTGCTATTTCACTTCTTTGTGCCGAAGCCTGAAACTGTTTTTTTTCCTTAGAAGTATAGAATTGCAGAAAATGCTTTAGTATTCATGGGATTTGTCTCCATGTTTGCTGTGCAACATTGCAGGTCACAGATAAAAATCAAGGCTGTGTTACTTTGATTAGAGAAGTGATTTTAGTGACCAGGCACTGAAGAGGCACCAAACAAATATGATGATATGATTAATAGTTATTATCAATTATAATATTAAATAACAATCTGAAAAAATATACATATAATCTTGTGATGAAAAACATAGCCCGCCACTGCCCTTTTCATATTAATGAAATTCTATTTTTCAATCAGTATGAGGGACATCACCTGTGCTCCTTGCCTCCAGGTTTATCTACATGGGTGGAATAGATTCTGAAAACTAGCACTTAGAGAACTTTCTCAGAAAGATATTTCCAAATGTCAGCATTTTCTATTACTTTGTCATTGACTTCTAATGTGTTTTCAGAATGATTTGGTCCTTTCTTGGGTAAAGAAGAAAAATGGAAATCAAAATAAACTTATATCATTCATTATTATGCAGCTTTCGTGTTGCAAAACATAATTTATAGCTAAACACTCACCTTCCTTTCTTCTATGCCACTTCAAATGTCCAATGCTAAACAGAATGTGCTATAAAAATGTCTGCCCTCACTCTCAGGGATTCAAATGATTGACAATAAAGTGGAAAACTGTTAAACATGTAACCTTGGCACAAGTTCCATGGAATATTTATTCAGTGTTGTAGTCTTTGTTTTGTTATGTTGGTTTTTTTTGGATTGTATTGTGTTCAGTTGTGCCTTACAGCATCTATGCACAAGTCAAATGCTAGCCATGGGAGAGAAAGCAGCAGGAGGCAGCTCACAGACAGAGCATGTTGTTCCATGGGCTGGCTCATAACTTCAGTGACCTGTAAGTCTTTACTACCAAGGGGCTGATTGCAGCAACACAACCTTAAGAACAAACTGCAGAAATAAGTGATAGCTGGATAGGCATATTCACTATTGCCTGCCATTCCAAGGAGGCAGAAAGTTCCCTCTTCTTTCATAAAGCTTAATACTCTGTACAGCTTCTTTCACTGATGAATAAGTTAAGATTGGAGACAAGATTGCTCCTTGTTGAGCGTACTGTTGGGTGAGAAGCTGCTGTGATTCAAAGTGCTGCAAAGTTAAGTTTATACCTTCTTCCCCCTAAACACACTTTCCTGTGAATTTTAATAAGGCTGTTGCAGTCTGTTCCTATACAATTCAAAACACAGAGTTGCCTATATATTAAACATGGAAGAATTATTCAGTTGAAAAGGATTTTAAACATCCGCAGTAACTAGTTGTTACCTGGTTTTTCTTTGTTTTTTGTGTATTTTGCTCTCCCTCCTTCCTGTAGTAAGACAATGAATTATGATTTCCCCCAGAAAAGGAATCTCCAAGTGATTCCTCTCTCCGCCATGAGAAAGAACATATGAAATATGGCATTTCCAAGCCAGAATGTTTCTCAGATGTTATTGTGAAACTCCACTGTGTTTAAGCAAGTGAAAATAAACATTCAAATAAGCAGTGACAGCAGCCAGGACTATAATATATGTAATAATAATAAAATGAGCATAAAGAGTGCTATGACATTTAGCTAGAATAAGCAAAGGACCTAATGTACCTATTTCTGGATTGCTATGTGGCCTCAACTTTGATGGAGGTTTTACACATATAAGCATTTTGCAGTCACTTCAAAATGCCTGTTCCCATACAGAGAGCGAAAATATGAGCTAGATTACTCAACACTTAGATAAACTTGTGCTCATGCACGGTCACCATTTGGTAACTAGGGTATTCTTTCAGTTGTAAAGGATCAATCTCTCACGCTTGTAGATACGAGTGATTTTCATTAGTGGTTAATTAACTCACTGACTGCTCAAAGTTTCACAGAAACATAGAATCATTTGGGTTGTCAAAGGCCTCATAAATCATCTAGTTTCGACCCCCTGCCATGAGCAGAGTTGTCAAACAGTGTAATGGGCAATTGATTAGGCTGTCCCGGGCTCCATCCAACCTGGCTTTTGTCACCTGCAAGGTTGAGGCACCCACAACTTCTCTGGGTAGTATGTTGCAGCATCTCACCACCATTTGAGTGAAATAAATGAGCAAGCTCATCATTTTTTTCTTATTTATTTCTCTTACTGGCATGACTATGTCCGAACATATATTAGTATAAATGATACAGAGACCTTCTGGTGAACTTGAAAGTTAAACAAAACAAACAAACAAACAAAAAAGAGCAGCAGGTTGTTTACATGAAGAACAGAGTAGGCAAAGATCATGGGTATACATTTGTTAGGTTAACCTTAAGAAAATTTTTCTTGCAGAGAACTTTCCAGGTGAGGAGTATTACAGGATGTGGAATTAAATGTCGGGCTAGTTCTCAAAGATGGACTGAGCAAATCCTTCTGCTAATATAAGACTGTTCCATGCTGCCTGCTTACTCTCTTAGCAGTAAAATTTTTTTTATTATTAGTGATGTTTTCAGCCACCTTTAACCTAGGCATGTCTTACATTATTCCCATTAATTTTCTTTTCCTGTCTAACTGATAATGTGTCAGGAACAGGGGTGAGAATTTACATACTATACATTTCACAGTTTCAGTTACCTAGATTTCAATAACAAAGACATTCACTAAAACAAAAGGAAAATGAACTGATATCCTTGCTACACTCTCTTCATCTTTAATGGCTGCCTTCTGTTTTGTTTATGCCTGGCTGCTTCTTCTTGGGATGTAGAGTGATGTCTGTGAACTGGATATCTCGAATATGTGAGGCTATACTGCTGTTTAGCTTTATTACACTATCCCAACTGAAAAATAATCTCAACAATGACCTATTCTTTAAATAAGGATGAAACATACAGATTATAGAAAGGAACTGTAAAATTCAATAATTTAAAAATAATAATAATTCAAAATTCTGCTTCTTTTGACTGAATTCTTACTCAATTAAAAAATGCAGTTTATCTGCTAAGAAAGCCAGTAATATGATAGGAAGTCATTAATGCAATATAATCACAGCTTAAGATCAAACTCATCTCCTGTCTCTTTACCTTGTCAAGTGTTTCAATATTTTATGTTGAAATGTTATGACCAGAACTGATCAGTATAATCTAAGTGTGGATCTGACTAATGTATTGTATAATCAAAGATTTCCCCTTGATTTAAATTCATTTTCATTTTCTTGCTTTTACTGTAGAATCACACCCCTAAGATTTAGTGTGGTTAAAGATCAAATTTCATATAGCTTCTAGTCTGAAAGGCTGTTAAATTTCTTCTCTGCCTTGAAATTCAGCATCCAATGCTTAGACAGTTGTTTTGGTTTGGTTTGGTTTTTGTTTTTTTTTTTTCTCTTTCTCTCTCTCAGATATTCTTGCTTTTTCCACACTCGTATTTCATTTATCTATTCATTAAAATTTCCAGTTATAACATATATAACAAGGTTGTGATCTCTTCTTTCCTTTTTTTTTTTTTTTTTTTTCCCTCCTCTCAATTACATATGAGGTGTTTAGCCAAAGCAGTCAAAAGAAAGCCTAACAGTCTCTTTAATTTTGGTACTGTTCTGTGGATTAGCAAGATATTTAGTTCCTGCAACAAAATTGTACTTTAATAATAATTTCCCAGACTCCTGAATTCCTGAAATCTAAAGATGGCATTTTCAGGCTTTCTTGAATCTTTTTTTTTTAATTTATTTTCCTCCTTATTATCTCACATATGGGTGATATTAACATTATTAAGACAGTGGTTATATCAGATCTATGCCCAAAGGTAATTAGATCTCTTTTAAAGTTTTTCCCATTATATTTATAGTAGCTGAACAGCATGTTGTGAAAGCTTTCTTACCAGAAGCTTTTTTTCTCTGTTACACAGGTGGGTAGCAAAGAAAGAAAGCATTTGGAGTCTTAAACTCTCATATCCAACAGATAAAGTTAGACAAGAAATTGCCTTTTCTTCTTGGTTGCCACTGACATAGTAAGCACGTAAGGCTTACCATTGCACGATCATGGCAAGGCGATATAATCCACATGCCATGCCTCCCCATATTTATACTTTTGCCGTTGCCCTTCCCCCCAGAAGGGTTTCATCCTCTTGTCTTGTTTAATTGTGGCGCATGTGTCACAGTCATGAATAACCTGTGCAATAGCGTCCAGAGGTAAGTCCACCCCTCAGTCTCTAGCCCACTTGGATTTTGCATCTCTTCCTTGATGGCCCAACATCTCGTGGGCCCACCAAGTGAGAAATAGTTCAATTTTGTTCTGCCAGTTCAGGTCTATTTGAGCCACCTCAGTTTTGGCAGCTCGATCTACCTGATGGTTATTTTGTTGTTCTTCAGTAACCCAAATCTTGGGCACATGAGCATCTACATGGCACACCTTTACAACCATATTCTTTATTTGGGCAGAATATCGTTTCACAGCTCAGCAGCCCGAATAGCTTTACCCATTCTTTGCCAGTTATTTTGCTCCCATTGCTGTAACCACCCCCATAGGGCATTTGCCACCATCCATGAGTCAGTGTAAAGATAAAGCATTGGCCACCTCTCCTGTTCAGCAACAACTAAGGCCAGTCTTAAGGACAGCCTTTACCTCTGCAAATTGGCTTGATTCTCCTTTCCCTCACTGGCCTCTGCAATTTGTCATGTGGGGCTCCACACAGCAGCTTTCCATCTGCGACGCTTCCCCACAGTACGAACACGATCCATCTGTGAACATGGTGTATTTCTGTTCATTTTCTGGTAGTTCACTGTATGGTGGGGCATCTTTAGCACATGATACCTCTTCTGCTGGCAGTGTTCCAAACTTTTTGCCTTCGGGTCAGTCCATGATCACCTCTAGGTGATCTGGATGGCTGAGATTTCCCATCCGAGCTCACTGCATAACCAACACAGTCCACTTACTCTAAGTGACATCAGTAGCATGATGGGTAGAGGGAACCTTTCTCTTGAACATCCAATTCAGCACCGGCAGTCGAGGTGCCAGAGGGAGCTGTGTTTCAGTAGTGATTACTTTGGAAGCAGCCCAAACTCCCTCATATAGAGCTAAGATCTCCTTTTCAGTTGGAATGTAGAGCTCTTCAGACCCTCTGTATGTCCGATTCCAGAATCCCAGGAGTTGGCCTCGGGTCTCTCCTGAAGCTCTTTGCCAAAGACTCAACATAGGATCTTTTTCTCCAGCAGCAGTGTAGAGGATGTTCTTTACATCCTATTCCATCTGTACTGGCCCCAGGGCCACAGCACGGGCTACCTCTTGTTTATTTGCTCAACAGCCTGCTGCTGCTCAGGATCCCACATAAAATCATTCTTCTTCTGCGTCACCTGATAAAGGGGGCTTATAGTGAGGCTGTAGTTTGGAACATGCATTCTCCAAAAACCCACTACTCCCAGGAAAGATTGTGTCTCTTTCTTATTAGTGGGCAGAGACATGGCAGTGATTTTGTTGATCACATCTGTCAGGATGTGACGACATCCATCTTGCCACTTTGTACCTAGGAAATGGATTTCCTGGGCAGGTCCTTTCACTTTGCTTCGATTAATAACGAAACCAGCATGGAGGAGGATCTGGATTATTTGCTCTCCTTTCTCAAAAACTTCCTTTGTTGTGTTGCCCCACAAAATGATGTCATCAATGTACTGTAAGTGCTCAGGAGTACTTTCCTGTTCCAGTGCAGCTTCGATCAGCCCATGGCAAATGATTGGGCTACGTTTCCATCCCTGGGGCAAATGATTACAGGTATACTGAATGCCCCTCCAGGTGGAAAAATGTGGCCTACCTTCTTTGGCCAAAGGAATGGAGAAAAAGGCATTAGCAATGTCAATGGTGGCATACCATTTGGCTGCTTTTGACTCTAGTTCATACTGGAGTTCTAACATGTCCAGCACAGCAGCACTCAGTGGGGTGTGACTTCATTCAGGCCACGGTAGTCCACCGTCAGCCTCCATTCTCCACTGGCTTTATGCACCAACCGTATGGGGCTGTTAAAAGGCGAGTGAGTATTTCTGATCACTCCCTGATTCTGTAGTTGATGAATCAAATTCTGAATGGGGAGCAAGGAATCCCTGTTGGTGCAGTACTGCCATCTGTGCACTGTTTTTATAGCAATCAGTACATGTTGCTCTTTCACTCATAGCAACCCAAAAACAGATGGATCTTCTGATAGGCCAGGCAAAACAGACAATTGTTTAGCATCTTCTGTGTCTACAGCAGCTATTCCAAGGGCCCATCAATACCCTTTGGGATCCTTAAAGTATTCCCTCCTGAGGTAATCAATACCAAGTATGCATGGAGCCCCTGGGCCAGTTGCAATAGGGTGCTTTTGCCAGTCTTTACCAGTGTGGTTGATTTTGGCCTCCCCACATAGTCAGCTCTTTGGAAACCCCAGTCACCCCAAGAATATAAATTGATTTTGTCCCTTGGTGACTGGAGGGCATTAGAATGCACTGTGCACCTGTATCCACCAGGGCCTTATATTTCCGTGATTCTGATGTGCCAGCCATCTAACCCACACAGTCCAACAAACTCTATTATCCCTTTTCCTCCCCACCGGCTGCAGGCAGGGCCCCTCTATTTGTTACTTCTGTTGTCCGCAGCAACTGGAGAAACCACCTTTTTGGAGAAGTTCACCTTGGTGGTTGATTTGTCTTTTAATTCTTTTACCCAGGCTTGAAGCGCAGGAGTAGGTTGTTTATGCCACTTCTTCATATCTTCTCCATGATCATGTAGGTAACACCAGAAGGCAAAATGTGACGTAGTCTTACTGTTGTCACTTGCTTGAGCAGGAGGACGTCTTCTTTTGGTAGCTGAGACATTGGATGACAGCAGCTGGGAGGAAACCAAGTTGATCAGCTCCTCCAGTAGGCTGTTTGGGGAGTTCTGTTCCCCATTGGATGTATCTGTTACCAGCATGGATCCATCAGCACCAGGCACAGCTGGCAGTTTGTCTATTATATCTTGTTTATTCTCCATTCTGTTCAGCTTTTCAGCTACTTTTGCAATGGCTGAAACACGAGCTTGTAGAGGGCTTAAATGTAACTCAAAGTCTTGAAGTTTATTAACTTCTTTCCCCTCTGCCATACATTGCTGCAAACGTACTGATGTACATTTCTGGTGCAGTCTTTGTGAATGTATGCCACATGTTTGGTGTACAGCTGACTCTCTCAGGATCATGCTCTTGGTCTGGCTTGTTAGGAATGAAATTGGGCTATGTAGCATTTTCACCACATCATATTCTCTCAAATAACTGATGCCTTTTTCCAAATCAGCCCATTTCTTTTTCTCAGGCATCAGATCGTCTTTGAAGGGGTATCTTTTACAGCTAACAACATCCACTTCCAGAGAGTGGAGGCCTGGTTCTGGCATGTACTAATGCCTCTGTCAATGGCTGAGTCCCTAGCAATGCTACCCAGTTGGTGAGCTTCTCTACTGTCTAGCCACAACACACTGTTGGCCACATTGTCCCAGTATTGAAGTAACCAAGTGGCAATAGGCTCATTTGGGTGACGTGAGAAGTCTTTCCTCAGACTTCAAATTTAATTCATTTTCAGAGATCGATCAACAATGGTAATGTTATCGTGCTCACCTCTTACTCTTTCAGGAGTTGTCGTTGCCGTTGTAGGTGTTGGTGACTGTGGTCTTACTGAGGGCCCCACCCCTGGACTCAGGGGTGCTTCCCCTGGATCTCAGAGCCACTCCTCTGGACCTCTTTCTTTGGTTCTATCTGAGTTGAGATTCATTTCGCTTCCTGTCCTCTTACAGGGGCAACTGATATCAATTGTGGTGCCTTCTGTAGTTGATCAGGTTGATCAGTTCCAATGCTGTCATCCTCCAGCTCAGCTTGGAGTCTGTCTCATTTGATTATGAGAGTATCTAGCTCAGCTTGGAGCGTGTCTCAATCAGTTTGGAGGGTGTGCCATTCAGACTTAAGGGTGTCTTGTTGATATTGAAAACTGTCGAATTTGGATTGCAGAGAGTCTCTCTCAATTCAGAGTGCATCTCTCTCAGGTTGAAGGTCTTTTCTCTCAACCAGGAGACTCTCTTGCTCATTTTGTACTGTTTCCCTGAGACTCTCCCTTTCAGCTCTCAGACACTCTCTCTCAATTTCACGAAATCTCTCCCTCTCTGGGATAGCATTAGCTATCCCTCTCAGGGAATAAGTATTAGCCAGGCCCCAAATCATCTGTGCCTCCTCTGATCTGCCTGAGCCGCAACATTCCTGTCTGAAATATGTGTTTAAGCTCTCAGGGTCTTTCAGGTGTTCAGGAGTAAAGTTCCATGACACTGAAGATGTCCATCTCTCTCAAGTCTCTCCCCGGCATCTTCACACTCCCTGCCACTCAGTATTCTCTGGTTTTGGGAAGGGCTTCCTCAAAATATAATGAATACTAGTACTGAGTGAAATGATGAGCAGTACATTCAGGGAGATTTACTACGTGATCAGGTGAGCATTCAAAAACTGCATAAAGGATTCAAAGGAGAGTCTGGAAACCTGCTTAAAAATCCCAAGTCCTGTAAAATTAGCAGCTCCCTCTGGAGTTGTATGCCACATAGTATGCAGATACCAGATACATATTTCCATCAGTGTTTTCAATTGATTGTATATACCTATAGCTCCATAGAGCAAAATTGCAAACTTAATTAAGGCCCAGTATGTTTTGAGCATTAAAAAAGATGAAAGGGTGTCATGCAGTCCCTAGAAAGGCAGTTTTAGAAGAGAAAGCTTTTCTTCTCTTTTCTTTTCTTTTCTTTTCTTTTCTTTTCTTTTCTTTTCTTTTCTTTTCTTTTCTTTT
>JAPSGF010000090.1:14301-26283 GCA_035772895.1 Perdix hodgsoniae
CTTTTCTTTCCTTTCCTTTCCTTTCCTTTCCTTTCCTTTTCTTTTCTTTCCTTTTCTTTCCTTTTCTTTCCTTTTCTTTCCTTTTCTTTTCTTTTCTTTCCTTTTCTTTCCTTTTCTTTTCTTTTCTTTCCTTTTCTTCTTTCCTTTTCTTTCCTTTTCTTTCCTTTTCTTTCCTTTTCTTTCCTTTCTTTTCCTTTTTTACTTTTTTTCTTTTTCTTTACAGAAGCAAGATAGCAAGGCTCAGAGTTTATAAATATCCTAGAATATCGTCAGTCCGCCTGGACTTTTCAAGGTCAAGTTTTCAGAGAGCACCATTGAAACAGATAAACTTTCCCAACAAAGCTCTCTGAGAGCAGAGAGAGAGATTTGTTCTAAAAAGCTAAAAAGCAGCTGTTGTCCGCATCCTCCACCAAGGCTGTCAATATTTTATGGGCCAGTTCGGCCCAGTTCCATGACTAGCTGGGCAGATGGTGCCTCCAGAAAAGGGAAACAGGGGAACCTAAAATAATTGAATACAGCAGCAATGATCTGAGGTGAAACAAACTAAGTTACTAAATATAGTATCAGCAAAATATAATGAAAGAGTGTGTGTGAAAGGTGGATAGGCCTCACCAGAATGCTGAGGTAAGAAGTGCAGTCCAGATGAGACGATGAAGAAAAGCAGACGGAGAAGAGCAGACCAAGAAGAGAACATCAGGTGGCCTTGCCAGCAGTTATATCTCCTTGCTGACCGCAAAGCCCCAGGGCAATGTAGTTCTTCTTCTCCTCTGGACCTGGAATTTGAGCATCAACAGACAAACCTCCACGATGTTATGATGTGGAATACTGATAACCAAAATTCATAAAACCATGACAAATAGTTTTCTACAAGAGCTAACAGATTCAAAAATGAGTAAGAAATGCAAATATTTATAAAAAATAATTGAAAATTATAAGCTCTTATAGCTTTTTAAACCACATTTCTTAATTTCATATTGAAAAAAATAATTTCGTATTTAATGTTCTATAGCAAAAAAAAAAAAAAAAAAAAAGCCAAATGAAATGTTTTTATCCTCTGTTACATTCTCCAGGATATTTTTCAATCTGAAGTGGCAATTTCTGTGATTCTCAGTGCTAACCTAGTGGACTTAATAGCTGAGCTCCTATAAAATGACCAAGAACCTTGATATTTCTCTACTTAGTCACAATGGCACTTTAGGTTAAACAATCATTGGCTCGGTTTTGAAAAATGAGATAAATTAAAATTATTTTCTTCACAAAGACCAAAGGCTTGGCAAGTAATATATTGAAGAAATTTCCTGGACATAATGGGTTACATTAATTTTCAACTGCAAAACAATTCCTTCAGCATTATTTTTCAAGCAAGAAAAAAAAAAATCTTGCTATTTGTAGTATTTATTTCTTACCGGAAAGAGAAACTGCATTTCAAAAAAGAGATTAGATTAAGAAAGGAGAATCAGTAAATATTGCAAAAACTGTCTGTAAAGAACTTCAGCTAATTAGTTACCTATTTTCCTTTACCCAAATGTGATCAGTTTCATCTGTGATGGAATATTAAGGAAAAAAAAAAAAAAAAAAGTCTGTGTTGTTTTCATCTGAGAATAGTTTACTTGTTTGCTTAATAAAAAACTTTATAGGAATGTACCTATTCTTCATCAAACTTTTTTCTCATTCTCATTGATGCATCCACACTATTTCAATAAATTGAAAAGATTGCCATTTCTGCTCAAGGGTGCAGAGTGAACCTCTTCTTACACAACAACTGATAACATATGTTGTTCTATGATCCTCATACCCTCCTGCTACCTTATTTTAAATAAATGTAATTATTACAGTCATGTTTTGATAACTTGGGCTTTATTCATTCCTGGCATAAATTGGCATTGCTGTGTGGTAGTCAATAGAGCAATGATGACTTTGATTAGCACAGAATTCAGCCATGAGGTAGGCCATCACTCAAGTTATCAATGAAACTGAAATTGAGACCTCTTTGGGCAGCCACTGAAGAGAGGCCAACGTGTGGATGAGTAAATATCTGATCTCTGATCCCTTCAAGCAATGGTCAGAAGAATGAACAGAAAAAAAGAATGAATAAGACCAATGTATATTTAGCTTACTATTCTTCTTCATGTGCTGGCCAATTGCAAACGTCTAGAGAAGCAAATAAGGCTAGGACAAACATTTTCTTGACACGTTCTCCCAAAATTACTTGTTTGTGTACACAGGAACTTTCTGAGCCTAACATGCCATCTTTGTGGTACAGACCTCCTTGGAACTTTCTTTTGCATTCTGAACTTATGAATGCTTTTTATGATAATTAGTTCCTACTAATTTTCCTAATCCTAGAATATTTTAGAATATCTCAACTAGATAGAATATTTATTCTTTATTATTATTAATAGGCCACAGTTTCGTGGAGCATCTTGGAACCATCATGGAGATGAATATCTGAAATGATATGCTAATGAAAGCCACATAATTACTTTAGATGATAGCTAAATGTCATCTGTATAAGTTAATTGATGTCTGTGACAAAATAAGATCTTTCTATTCTTTGAACTATTTGATGTGCAAGACAACATTTCCTTACCTAAGTTATTGTGAATTCAAATATGATTAAACTTCTGTATGCATTTTGATCCTGGATAGCACAAAGGAAGCAGATAGATTAGAAAATGTGCAATTAGAATTTGGTGTAGCCAGGGTGTTGCATGATGAATGCTATAAAAAAATCCCCTCTGACAGCTTCAAAAATGAGCCATGGTTAAAGAAGGTTAGTGTCACAGTTTTAGGTGTAAGATGTGTCCAGACAAGCTCTGGGAGGTAAATGATAGCACAGAGGGAAAGAATGAAAAAGATTTAAATATGATACCAAGTCATGCAGCCTGAAAACTGTACATACTCTTTCAAAACTGAAAATTTTACTTACAGCAAATTAACAGCAACAGTGGAATTTACATAAAATTGAGGAAGCTTAAAAGGCCAAAAATATGAGCATTTAATAGCTGCAAGAACATAATCATGGATATGATTATTTCAAGATTTTATGTTCATCCCAAGTGCATTAACAAATATTTAGTTTGAGATAACATCTTCCTGTTCAAACTTTCAATTACAATCGTAAGAGTCAAATGGCTCCATTCTAAGCAGAGCTTGAAATTTGCATTCAAAATACAAAATAAAATTTCCTTTTTATTTATTAATTTATTATTTTTAATTTTGGTGAAGGAGAGGGTTTTGTAAGCTTTATGAGTGGGGTTTTGAAAGTTTTATATTTTGAATTTGGAAAGTGTGAAAATATATTTTTGTATGTCTTAGTTAAAGATGATACCTAATTTAATAAAAAATACTTGAACAAATTTTCTGCTGATTTATCATCACCATTTGCAGAACTTTAGTAAAAGGGAAACAAGAAAAAAAAAAAAACACCTTTTTTTTACTATGGTTAAATTAATGTCTGTGGTTCATTCATTGTGTATAAGCAAAAGAATTTTTTTGTTTGTTTTGTCTGGGTTTGGGTCAGTTGTATAGCAGCTAAAGCATTTTTTACCATTTAGCATTTTGAAATATATATTAGTTCTCTGCTCTCCACTCCTTTCTTTGTTTTCCTTTTCAAAAGTAATTGGGGAAGCCACTGATATTTTTTAACGTTGTATTCAACTCAAAAACTCTCTGGAGAGTCAGTATTAGATTGCAGTTTGGGCATGACGTTTCAAGATTCAAGATTTTTAAGAGGACTTTGATCTCTTCTCACTGATGTAAAATTCACCAACCTGAGTGTACTTCAGCTGACCTGAGTAGTCTCTCTGAGGTACAGGATTTTCAAAGAACTTTAAAGTCCCTTCACGGACATCTACCATTGATATACAAGATTTTAAGTTTGAGTAAACATGAGCTTTCTTTGTTCTTTTAAGCTTCATTGAGAGTCCTAGTCTATGCCTCATTTTTCTCACCTTTGAATACCAGCACCATTTTCTTTTCTCTCAATAATTTGTACGGATGATGAAAAGCAACTGATGGCAAAAAGGATGAAAATTCATTCTACAATGCAGACCTGTTTACTAGAAACAACACAAATGGGCAAACTGTGGATTCAAACCAGTCTGTTTCCTATACAAATGACAACTGCAACAGCTGGACTTGTGCAGAAAGTCTGTATTCCTTTTTTCAAAGGCTGCATGTTTCAGGCACCTACCCTACAGTGCATCACCAGGAGATATTTATTTCTGAAGTCCTAAAGATGCGTCACTTCCATATTTTCCTGCTGACATAATTTTGACATTTGCTTTATTGGGTCTGACCTTGCACTAGCCCTCATTTTATATCTCCAGCCCCTCTTGAGCAGAGAGCCTAATTTACAGTGAGGTCTGTCAACCTCTTTTAGAACAGTTTTCATAAGCGTAGAGAGCTATTTGGATTTATAGAACTAAATGGCATGGTAAAATACAAGGATCCATGCCACACAAGCTGAAAAAGAGTGATTCCTCATCTGTGAGCAGAGACTGCTTTTTGTAAGACCCAAATATTTTGCTGGAGCTGAGGCTCCAATGCAGTTTAACATCTGAGAAGGATATGGAGTAAAGTATGGCCTCTTATGTCACTGCCACAGCTGGGCTTCCCGCAGCTTAATTTGCCCTCTCAGCATGTTGCACTGATTATAAATACAATGCTGCTCTTGTTGCCAGAGGCCACGACATATCACTTGGCACTCTGCAACCCTCAGAACAAATTTTTCCCTTTCTCTGTTCACCTCAGTAAATCGTGGCTTCAGAAAGCAGCCCTCTGCCATCCAGCACAGGATTACATGTCATTTATAATTTTACTCGCTTCAAAAAGCTAATGTTTAAGTTAATAAAGTGGAAAGATAGTGAGTACGATGTCCCAGCTAAGAAGAGGCAGGTTGAAGTTGTTGTTGCTATTATTTGGGTTGTGGGGCACGGTAGGGGTGAGGAGAAAGAAGACATAAAAATAAAGAGATAATAGCCTCTCTGATGTCAAGAAGAAGGAGAAAAGGAAACAGCTCTTCAGTGAGATACAAAATATTAACACCTCTCATTCGAAAAAAAAAAAAAAAAGCCATCACTTTTTTCTTTTATTCACTTAACTACATATGTATATATTGTTAAGCATGAAATCTATGCAAGTGAAATATTTCTGCCTCTTAATCTACATGTTTTAATCACACGAGAGTGCAGAGAATTTCCAGCACTTACTGTAATTTACCCTAGATCAAATGGTTGCATAAAGTTTCAACAGAATAGATACTTTTCTAATTTCAGTCTCATAAAACTTAACAAACAGAGTTTGTGTGTTGTAGGAACGGAGTTTTAGAAATATATTTTCCTCACAAATTAGGTAACTGAGATAAGATGCAGTAATGTACTGGCAATACTTGAAATTTCAGTGTATACAAAAAGAATTCCTTTAAGTTGCATAAGGAGAATCTATTTTCAAAAGAACTGGTTCAAATTAATTGGATCGTGTTCCCAGTGACCTGAAAATTAGCAAAACTGTTAACCACATACCAAGAAAATATCTCACAGAAGCAGAACAATATCTCAAATACAGCATAAGAAGTTGCAATTTATAAGCATACAAAAGGAGAAATATTGGATTTATGATTCACAAGATAAGGAATTGTGTGGATTATTGCATTCAAATTTTTACAGTCAATAGTTCAATGTCCACATGGAGACTGGTGATGAGTTGTGCTCACTGGAGGACTGATGTTATTTCATATTTTCTTTAGTGACATGGACAGTGGAATTGAGTTCACCCTCATCAAGTTGGTGGAGGAAACTAAGCTGTGGCAGTTGGCACACTGGAGAGAAGGGATGTCATCCAAACAGACCTTGCAGGATTAAGAGTTGAGTTACAGCAACCAACATGCAGTTCAGTAAGGCTGAAAGAAAGGTCCTGCTTTTGGGTTGAGGCAATCCCAAACAGAGGGTACTGTCAGATGAAAAATTTCATGAGACAGCATTCAGCCCAGAAAGTTGACAATATCCTGGTCTGCATGAAAAGAAACATTGTCAGCAAGTCAAGAGAGTTGATTCTCCTTTCAACCTCACTTTTGTAAGATCCCATACGGAGTACCGTATTCAGCTCTGGGGCTTCCATTACAAGGAAGATATGGGCCTATTAGAGCAAATCCAGAGGATGGCTATAAAGACTGTCAGAGGACTGGAGCATTTTTCCTGTGAAGAAAGGCTGAGAAAGTTGGAATTATTTAGCTTTCACAAGATAAGGTTCCAAAGAGATCTTATATGACCTTCCCATATTCAAAGGGGACATACAGAAAAGATGGAGAGAAATTTGTTGTCAGGCATAGCGATAGAACAAGGAGTAAAAGTTGTAAACTAAAAGAGAGTAGCTTTAGATTACATTCTATCACAGAGTTAACTAGATCAATCTATGCCTGTGACATCAGGGCAGTAGGCCCCTGGGCCCCTGTTCCTCCACTTCCCCCCCCCTCCCCCCATCCCCACAAAATGGGAAGGGAAAAGAAAAACGGATAGAGAGATGGGAGCTGGGCTCAAGGAAGGAAGAAAACAGTGGCAACAATCTATGGAGGAAAACCTATTTTACTAACTATGATATCAGAATGCAAGATAACAGAACATAATACAATTTAATTGAAATGGAGACTAATAAATCAAATAAAATAGGAGAGAGAGATTTCCTGAGACCAAGTCAAACCTGAAAAGCTTGTAACAGCGAGGAGAGCACCCTCCAGCATCCACTGCAAGGCAGTAAGAGACCGCCCCACCCAGAAGAGCCAGATCCCATGACTTCCATGATGCATAGGAATAGGAACTTGGAATTGGAGCATTAACACTTTAACTCCCAGTGCACTACATGATGTTATGACGTGGAATACTGAAAACCAAAAACCAAAAACCAAACCAAACCAAACCAAAACATGATAGATATAAAGAAGAAAATTTTCAGGATGAAAATTGTGAAGCACTGGCACATCTTGTCCAGAGAAGCTGTGGATGCCCCATTCTTGGAAGTGTTCAAGGTCAGATTGGATGGGATTTTGTTCTAGTGGGAGGTATCCCTGCCTATGCTAGAGAGGTTGCAACTGTACGGTCCTTAAGGTCCCTTCAAAACAAAACCTACTTTGTAATTCTACAGTTTAATCTTTGGAAATAATTTCTCACTTTGCCTGCAAAGTAAAGGTACAAAAGAAAATGCTCCCTCTTTTATTTTTATTTTTTTATTTCTTTTTTTTTTTCTATTTATGCACATACTTCAGTTTACAGTAGGCCTAAAATGCCTGAATGTCAAAGGACTTTAAATATGTGCTAAATAAGAAATGTTTGATTCCTTATGTACTTGTTTTTAAGATCAAGATTTGTGCTTAAGTGCATTACTGAGCTGACAAATCAGATCATGTCAGCATGTTGTTTACTTATTGATGCAGATCTAGCAAAAATAAGAAGTAAACTGTGTTCTCACTAACTTACTAGAGGAAAAGAAAGGAAGTTACTTCATACTTTGTCTGCAATTAATTTGCATGTATTATTATTCACATGTATTTGCATGTATTATTACTTACTAATAGATAAGATGTGAAAATATGCTTGGAAGACTGTAAAGAATGCAATGAAATCATAAGTATTGTATAAAACATTAATTCAACAAGTGAACGGGACTTGAATTTTTTTAATATGCAACGTGTAAGAAATTAATTTTTTGACTATATACCTACTTACAAAAATGTTGCTTATAGAATCATAGAATGATTATGTGACACAGTGGAGAAGAATATCTGGATCACTGTTGTGAAGAAAATTCAATGTATGTATGTATGTATGTATGTATGTATTTATTTATTTATTTATTATTAAAAAAACAAAACAAAAAACAAACAAACAAACAAAAAACTTCTGAAAAAAAAAGAACATTAAGTTATGCTTACGCTGGTGGTCAACAAGCTGGAAAACAGCTTCATGAGAAAAAGCTTAGGTTTCCTGCCTGACAAGTTGAATATGAGCCATGTCCTCGTCAGAAAGGTTAATGGTATCCTGGACTGCAGAAGACAAAATGTTGCACAGAGGCTGAGGGAAATGACCATTTCACCACCAAAGAACTCGTGAAACAACACTTGGAACACTGTTTCCAGTCCTGGGCTCCTCATCAGAGAGACTGTTGGACTACATGAACTTAGATGATCTTAGAGCTCATTTCCAACGTTAATGATTCTATGATTTACTGGAGACAGTTCAGCAAAGACCAACAGAGATGATGAAAAGATTTACTTTCTCAAGAGAAAAGGCTGAGAAAACTGCAACTGTTCAGACTGGAGAAGGCTTGAAGGGATCTCATCTGTATCTATGAATGCCTACTTGGGGGATTGTGCAAAGAGGATGAAATGAGGCTCTTTTCAGTGCTTTTCTGGGACTGGCCGAGAGTAAAGGGCACTAACTGAAACATTAGAAGTTCCCCTTGAACATTAGAAGAAATTTCACTAACTGGAAAAGCAAAAACATAGCCCCAATTTTCAGGAAGGGAAAAAAAAAGAGAAGATCCAGGGAACTACAGGCCAGTCAGTCTCACTTCTGTGCCCGGAAAGATCATACAGCAGATCCCTCTGAAGTCCAAAGTACATTGGAGACAAAGATGAGGTGATTGATGGCAACCAACATGGCTTCACCAAGGGCACATCGCGACTGACAAACTTGGTAATTTTTTATGTAAGAGTTACAGCACCAAATAATAAAGGAAGAGCAATTGATGCAATCTACCAGGACTTGTGCAAAGCATTTAACACTCCCATATAACAGCCTCCTCACCAAATTGGAGAAAATGGATTTGATGGATGGACCACTCACTGGATAATGAACTGGCTGGATGGTTGAACTCAGAAAGCTGTGGTCTATGGCTCAATATCCAAATGAAGTGATGTTCCTCTGAGATAGCTGCTGGGAACAACGCTATTTACTATCTTTGTAGGTGACATGGACTGTTGGATTGAGTGCACCCTCAGCAAACATGCAGATAACACCAATGTTAGTATCATCAGTTGACATGCCAGAGGGAAGGGATGCCATTCAGAGGGACACAGGCTGGAGAGGGGAAGACAACCTCGTGAAGTTCAAAAAATCCAAGTGCAAGGTCCTGGGTTGCACCTGGGTTGGAGCAACAGCAAACACAAACAGAGGTTAGACAGAGAGTGGCTTGAAAGCAGCCCTGAGAAGGGGAATTTGGGGGTCAGTTGATGAAAGACTCAACATGAGCTGACAGTGTGCACTTGCAGCCCAGAAGGCAAACCATATCCTGGGTTGCATCAAGAGAAGCATGACCAGTAGGTCAAGGGAGGTGATTCTGCCCCTCTACTCTGCTCTTGTGAGACCCCACCTGGAGTACTGCATCTGGTTCTGGGGATCCCGAGATAAGAAAGGCATGGAGCAGGTCCAGAGGAGGTATTTGAAGAGAGCAATAAAGTCTCCCCTCAGTCTTCACTTCCCCAGACTAAACAGCCTCAGTTCCTTCAGTCACTCCTTGTAGGACACATTCTCCAAGCCCTTCACAAGCTTTGTTGCCCTTCTTTGGACCTACTCCAGCATCTCAGCATCTTTTCCACACTGACGTGCCCAAAACTGAACACTGTTCTCAAGGTGGGGCCTTATCAGTGCCGAGTACAGGAGCAGGATTACTTTCCTAATTGGGCTCACCACACCATTCCTGATACATACCGGGATGCCATTGGCCTTCTTGGCCACCTGGGCACACCTCATATTCAGCCGACTGTCCAAGAGTACACCAAGGTCCCTTCCCATCAGTCAGTTTCTATATATATGAATGTGAATCGCAAAACATGTCTTTTTGTTTGTTTGTTTGTTGTTTGTTTTCAAATATTTATATCAGGGTCCTATTATTTTCTTACTTAATTGACAGCTATATTTGAGCAAATCTTCATCCAGTTCTATTAATTTTGTCTGTCACCATCCCAAAGGATATGAAGATACGATGTCCTTTAGAATTTGTGTGAAAAAATTTTGAGTCAGCTTTTATTACATCAAACTTTTGTAAAAATCATTGGTGGTAAATTCTGGTTTTGAGTTAGTTAATGTAACCTTACCTGATTTTAGAATATGCAAATAAGCATATTAGATCTGACCAAGTGATCACATAGTCTACTACCTGATCTCTCATATGCTATAGTTAAATCTTTAGAAAAACTCAAATATAGAATAAACATATTCTGTTACTGTGCAGAATATTCTTATAGCACGGAATTATTTTCAGCACAAAAAGCTTTGTTCCCTAGAGCTTGTGTCTTTGCATCTAAAAGATTTCAATGAATTTCTCTTCCATGACCATATCCAATCATTTTTTGTAATACATATTAAATCGCAATAACTGCTGCATCCTGAAGCAAGGAGTTTCACAATGTAATTATTTAAGATTCTTAGGCATATGTGCTTCAATTGAGGAAAGAAATTGCATTATATGTTATTAGGAAACTCATAATTATTTGAGATGGGATTGAACTATTCCAGTTTTAGCCATTGAAATATAAGGAGCTAGCCCAAGTTAGCTGTCTGAGTTCTAATAATGAACAATGATGAAAGAGAGGGAAGTGCTCATGACAACTTTTTCCAAATCTCTCTCTCTAATCATGGAATGAATCCTTCTTCTACTCATGTCTGTTTCTCTCCATTAACTGCAGCTAGGATAGCTTGTTTAGATGAGATGCCATAAATTTTAATCAAATGAGTGCTAATAATATAATTCATTCTTCATAATACTTTGGCAAGGATGAGTCTTCACTTGACCTCAAAAAGAACTCAAATTTTAAATGACCAATTATTTGCACTACATAGTCTACAAATACCGTTTAAAGAACTTCTGTATTTTCATCTAATTCATTTTAGATCTGGAAAATTTCATTTCTTCCTATCAGAAGAGTAAGCAGGAACTTCATATTAGCCAGTAGATAATCTTTGTAATTAAATCTCAGTAGATGGGTACATCTTACATATTTAATTCCTTTTGAAAGATACTGATGTGGCAAAATTAGTTTAATTAAAGTCCATCCTATGTTAGTCAAAACTGTCTTGATTATCTTGAATTGGGAAAATCTTAGATTTACCAACACAGGTCTGGCATAAGCTTCTGGGACATATTTTTGAAAGCTCTTTTGCTGCCTCTTATTCTTTCAAAACACTTCTTAGGGTAATCTCATTATACAGGATAGCATTTGCAATTAATAGATTTGCAGGGATTATCAAGAGTGTTTTAAAGCAACATCAATGAGGGAAAATGATATTATGACAATCAAGTTGCTCATACTTAAGTATTAAAGCCAGCCTGTAGGTTTCTTAGTATGACAAATCCCTTCACAGTCATGCAAGGAACACATTCTTTAGCTGTGCATCCATTAGTGAAAATGTGTGGAGAATGCATTTAAGATACCTACTAGAAGTATTTCATTTGCACCTAAATTTTAGAAAATGCATGGTTGCTCTAGTTGTCTTGATTAAATGCCCAAAATAAAGGGTGATTACGAATGCAAACCAAAGCCATTTTTATATATAGCAGAAAGTATTTTAGATTTATGAATATAGTACAGGACTTTAATGCATTACATCATAAAACATAAACAGCTGACCTGAACATTAGGAATTTCCTAGGTACAAAAGTTTTGGAATATCTTTCCAGCTATCTTTAAACCACTGAAATCAGGTAAACACATTCTTTTTCAAATATTTACTGACAATAATTTCAAATTGGAAAAAAAAACAGGTTAAAATATTTCATTATAAACTTTTTCTAGATCATTCTTTCATAAATCAGATTTCAAGGTACAGACATTTGAAAATGACATAGAATGGGATGGGATGGGATGGGATGGGATGGGATGGGATGGGATGGGATAGAACAGAACAGAACGGAACGGAACGGAACGGAACGGAACAGAACAGAACAGAACAGAACAGAACAGAACAGAACAGAACAGAACAGAACAGA
>JAPSGF010000090.1:64377-90726 GCA_035772895.1 Perdix hodgsoniae
TTTATTTTTATTTTTATTTTTATTTTTATTTTTATTTTTATTTTTATTTTTATTTTTATTTTTATTTTTATTTTTATTTTTATTTTTATTTTTATTTTTATTTTTATTTAATTTTCTTCATTCTCCCCTAGAAGAAATATAGTTTAGCACATCTTTGTTGAAATCCAACAGAAATCCACTGAGACCTCAGTGAGAAATTAAATTTTTTTGAGAGATGGTCAGTGTTTTATGACAGGACAGAAGAATATTAAGGAATTTCAATAACAGGCTTTGGAGATATTCAGAATATAAAATGAGGTCTAGAGAGAGAGTTCTGACTGAAAAGGCAATGCTTTCAGCATTGATAGACCAGAAAAAAGTTCCTGAGGTCATGTAAAACATCATGTCTGTCCCCTCCAAATTTATCCCTTCTTTCTTCAGTTTAATTATTTTCAGACTCCTTGCAGTGGGATCAGTATCTTTCTACCCTATAGCCATCAGCTCATTTGTTTTGTTTTTTTTTTTCCCTTGTTGTTTTTTGTTTGTTGTGTTCTTTCTTGTTTGTTTGTTTGTTTTAATGATACTAAAAGACATGAAAAATAAAACACATAAGTTTTGATTTGTTTGTAAGAAACTAAAGCACAGAAACTTTCAGTATGTTAAAGTAGGAAGAAAAAGGGATAAAGCAAGCCCTTTAAAGTTTATTTGTGCCTTAGACAACTTTGAAATCCTGACAGGCCTTTCCAGTCCTGACTGCACAGGAATGGAACATATAAACACTAAGTGGAACCCTACATGTGTTGGTTTTTTGCAGGGAATGTCTGCTATTTGCAAGACCTGACTGACTGTCCAGCAGAAACCTAGCAGGTCATTTCAATTGTCAGTCCTAAAGAGGTAAAGAGCATTCATCAACTACTTGTTCACATTTACTGATCTCTCGCCAATGTATTTCTGTGAATATTGCTCTTGTTTATCTGAATGTATTTTGATTTAGCATCTTATTTATTTCATTTTATCTATACATATATTTCTATTTATTTGGTCGGTTGGTTTGTATACACAGGCAGGCTAAATAGCAAGGCCGTGTTTATAACTCTGTCCTCACTCTGTCCTCACAAGTGACACTTTGAATGGAAATCTCAGCGTAGTGCTTACCAGTGCTTACACTGACATCAACAATAATAGCATTAATACCAAGTCATGACAGTCTCATTGGAAATTTACCCGGAAACAGCACAGGAGCTGAGTGCCATTGTTTCATAAAAAATAAAGAAACCTATAATTTTATTGAAAGCAGAAGGGCACAAAATTGATATTGTTTAGAAACTACTTGAAATAATAGCCATCATATAACCAGGCTTGTCAACCTTTATGTCACTGCAAGAAAGCTGCAAAGAAAAAAATCTGTAAGTGCTCAGACAATTATAACATTGGAGTCGAGAGGTTGCACAGGGTCTCAGGAAGAATCTTAAAGCTGCTGTGTTTTTGAATCAGTTGCCTGACTTTGTTTAAATTCAGAGCTGACGTGGAGAGGTGGTAAAAAAAAGAAAAAAAAAAAAAGTTGTTAAATGATATCGAGGAAGCAAATAAAGATAAATGTGAACATATACACATTTTAACTTGGCATCATTTAGATATTTAGTGAATCCAAATAAGAAATATCTGATATGTACCAGAATAATTGATCAAACTGTAAAGATAAAGATCCTAAAGCACATTTTAATAAGAAAAACTCGGTGAAGAAAAACAAAAACAAAAACAAACAAACAAAAACAATAATTTTGGCTTTTCTCAGTATTGTTATCATACTTGGAGTCAACCTGAGAAAAGTTAACTGTGCAGTATGTCCTTGATTTTAAGTGCCGTTGTATGCAGAATCACGTGTCCCAGCATATGCACATATATGTGCAGCTGTAGATACAGCAGTATATCATGGACAACCACCCAGAAACTCTTTCTGTAGAATACCATGTAATTTGTAGAAGAAAACAAAACCTGTGGAAAATTTTCTATCAAAATACTTTTTGAGCTTCACAACTATCTGTGCTTGGTAAGTCAACAGTGAAAATATTTTATTTTTTATGGATAAATTTCCACTCCATTCATTGTTTCTGTTTTCCCTTGGGGGACAAAAAAATCTGAAAAACACCTGAAATTTTGTTTAAAGTAATACACAGAACTGATTCCCTGAAAAGAATTATAACAAATAAATAAATAAAATATTCTGGGTTTTCCCTGTAGTAAGGAAGTTTTAATTCTCAAGTCTTCAATTCTATTTCTCAGCCAACTTCCAATCATTTCACTTAATTTTATTCAGTATAAATTTACTTCTTGTCAGAGAGGTGGGGTTTTCAGACTGTGTTCTCTAAAGAAAAATATCTTCTACAAGATGAATTCTTCCAGTATTTCAAAAGTCACATTTGGTTTTGTTCTTCAGAGTATGGCATAGAAGGCATGGTGCATGTCACAGATTTTTCCTGCCTCCAGTGCATCTCACCGATACACTGAAACTTGAGAATAACAAAAGGTAAGTATCTACCTTCAGATGACTGAAAGGGGGAAAAAAAAAAAAAGAGGCAATAGGAAGAATTGATGATATTTTGATATTTCTAGGTCCTATAGGTCCTAATGCAAACCTTGTTGAAAAGTAAGGAGCACTGAGATAGCATTTAATCTTCATATGCATTTATTTTGTTATTGTTGTCATTTTATGTACTTTAATTGGAGCTTTAGAATCCAAACATTTCACAATTTACATATTATCTGTGTGTTGGCACGGACACTAGCTAGTATGGAACTGTAGCATTGTGTATCAACATAAATTTTATCTCTTTTAGCGTTTGTAATGAATGGATGTGTTTGCCTTCTGTAAAGAAAATGAAACCACTGTCTGTACTGTCTCTATCGAAGACAAAAGATTAGATGAAGTTCACTTAAGGATCACTGTGAATTTGGTTTTGAATTGTGTCAGAAAATATTTTGCTGTGACTTACATTAAACCTGATGGATCTTAAGAGTCTGGAACATCAATCAGAAAAGCACAAACAGGGAGAATCATCTCAGCTTCTATTACTTTCCATTATCATAAAAGAGAAAATAATAGAAAACTAAGAGGGTCGGTTTATGACTGGAAACAGAAATGAAAGTCTGAAGTAAGCATTGTCTTTGAAACACTTGGAAGAGGTTGGAAGAGATCTTATAGAATCACAGTATGCTTAGGTTAAAAGTGACCTTATAAATCACTTAGTTCCAAATTCCCTGCTATGGGAAAGGTTGCCAATCACCAGATCAGACTGTCCAAGATCCCATCCAGCCTGCTTAAAATGCCTCCAGAGATGGGGCATCCACAACCTTTCTGGGCAGCCAGTTCAAGGACCTTATCACCCTCACTCTCATGTTTTAAAATTTCTTCCTAACTTCTAATATAAATCAACACTCTTCTAGTTTAAAACCATTCCTCTTAGTTTTACCACTATCATATCATGTAAAAATCACAGAATTACAGGGATTAGAAGGGTCTTCAAGAGATCACTGAGTCAAACCTCCAGCCATAGTGTGCACACTATAATATGTCTCACAGATAGACATTTAGACAGATGGTGAATATCTCCATAGACTCCACAACCTCTCTGGGCAATCTGTTCCAGTGCTCCATCACCATTACCGAAAAGAAGTTATTCCACATGTTAGTAAGAATTTCCTATGTTTACATTTTAGGCCATTTCTCTTTGTCCTCTCTACCCATCACCGAGAAGAGCCTGGCCTCATCCATTTGCCTTCCACTTTCCTTTACATATCTATAAACATTTATCAGATATCAGATTCCCTCTCAGTCTTTTTTTTTTTTTTTTTTCCCCCTGGCTGAACAAACCCAGGTTATTTAATCTTTCCTCAGACAGGAGCTGCTCCATGCTCTTTATCATATTTGTGGTCCTCCACTGGACTCTTTCTAGGAGATACTTTTCTTTTTTGAACTGGGCAGTCTAGAACTGAACCAGTATTCTAAATCTGGACTCAAAAGAGCAGAGGGGGTGGATCACCTCACTTGACCTTCTGTCCACACTATTTTTAATGCACTCCTTCCTGGCCACAAGGGCACACTTCTAGCTCATGTCCAACTTGTTGTCCTACAGGACCCTTGGTCCTTTTTCACAGAGTTTATCTCCAACAGGTCATCCCCTAGTCTGCAGTAAGGCTTGCAGTTGTTCCTTCCCAAGTGCAAGAATCATCAGGTGTTATATCTTTACTGGATATATTATGTTACAGTCTCTTTAAAATAGATTTCCTTTCTTTTAAAAGTGTTTAGGTTTGTTGGTTTGTTTGTTTGTTTTTTTGGTCATTCTTTTCAATCCTCACTTCTGTTTGAAGCCTTGTTGCCAGAAATCTTCTTCTAATGTCCAATTTCCATGCATTATTTCCTTCACGATATAATGGATGTCTCTTCATGACCCACAAGTGCATACCAATGCCTTGGTAACATTTACATATCCAGAAATATATGCCAGAAAATCAGCATAAAACTGAATGATGGCTGCCATGAACTGTTGCATTGACGTAAATCAACAGCAGCACCAAAAATAATTGTGACATGTCATTCTCATCCCTTGTTATTAGATCTGTGTCATCGAATCTGTTAAAACCACCCCAGGCTACTGTGGCTCCATGAATTGCTGTTAATTCCATTTTATAATGATACTGGGACAAATTTAATCACTTCAAAGTCTGAGGATGACAAAACTTTATTTAACCTAAAGGCACAGGAATCTCAATGTCTCAACCTCTAGCTCTCACAAGAAGCCACACAGATATTTTTTTCCCCAGCTTTGAAGCATACATCTGCCTGCACGCTTTCTGTGTAAACAGGAATTAGCACCCAAGGGTCCCACTCTCCTATTGCTCTCTCGTCAGTGATGGTCTGTGTTTGATTCTTGAGAGCAACAGATTCTGACATGCAGCCTGAAGAACCAATTGTTCAGTATTCAGGGGTTCAGGCTCAGGGGAGACCTTATAGCTCTCTATAACTTCCTGAAGGGAGGTTGTGGTGAGCTAGGGGTCAGCCTTTTCTCTCGTGTAGACAGTGATAGAACTAGAGGCAATGGTTTCAAACTGTGCCGGGGGAGATTCAGGCTGGACATTAGGAAATATTACTTCTCGAAAAGGGTGGTCAGGCACTGGAATGCACTGCCCAAGGAGGTGGTGGAGTCATCAAACATGGATGTGTTCAAGAGACATTTGGATGTTGTGTTGAGGGATATGATTTAGCTGGAGAGTATTGGTGATGGTTGGACTGGATGATCTTTTAGGTCTTTTCCAACCTTGATAATTCTGTGATTCTGTGATTATACTTCCAGGAAAAAGGGGTGAGAACACCTTTCATCTTTCTTAAATAATTTGAGCCCTGAAACAGAAGGGTTGAGATCCCTTGTTGTTTTATCCTTGCTAGTGTCTTTCATTCATAACTACTGGATTTTTCATGATAGTTCACCCTGTGAGACTACACTTTGGCTTCACAGGGTGTACACCATATTTTGGAAGAGCCAAGTGATACTTTAAGCACTCAGGGTATGGCTTTACAGCAGATGACCCAGGATCTCACTCAGATATTGATCCAAATACTTCTTATTCCAATCACACGTAAACATTTCTTATTCAACTTAAACCGAGAAAATTTTACTCTTTCAATCTTTTTTTCAAGCTTTCCGTTTGGTGTATGACCTGGTTCAACTGCATTTAGATCTTGGAACATTCACTATTCCAATCATAAGATTGATCTGTATGTAGAATTGTTTACTGAGGTAGATTTTATTCAGGTTTTCTAAGTAAATGAACCTGATAAAATAATATTCTGTAATAGCATTTAATTCCATGTGTGGATGTTTATCTGTTTATCTATGTATCAGCATACCCTCTTCAAAAGCTTGCAAATCCATTACTCTGTTGTGTTCACAACTGTTAGAGAAGACTTTTATTAAATTGTAATATGTTTCTTGAAAATAATGGCTGGCAAAATAAATAAATAAATGGATAGATACCTAGATAAATAAAAAAATAGTCCATTTCATCTTCTGATGGGTAAAATCATAAAATGTGTTTTTAAGAATGACAACAGAGTCCATATGGGAAGAAGGACCAAGTTATGACCCTGCAACAGGAAATATGGCAATTAATGATCCTTCTTTATAAAATATCTGTCCATGGATATTTTCAAGTCCAGAGATGAAACAGACAGAGTATACAGAGATTCCTTACTTATGCTTCCCAAATGCCTCTTTGGTATCGAGACATGATTCAAGACCAGATCTTCGCATTCTTCCTTCAGAGATCAAGAAACAGGCATGTGTTGATACTTTCATAGCTCTATAAAGGGAGAAGAGTAAGTTATCTGAGCTGTCATCCTTCCTTAGCCTAATTGGGATCAGACCCGTTACAGCAATTCTTGGTTTTTATATAGCACTTTTCACTCTTAGATTTCACAGCACTTTTCAAGGAAGTAAAAGAAGCTTTGACAAAACCGCATTCCCATCAGGAATGCACAGTTCAGACAGAAATGAAACACTTTACAAAATTGGGTCAGCATCAATATAATATTATTCTGAAGAAAAATACAATAAAAGCTCTCACAGTTCAAAATACTACATTTTGACACTGTTGAAATAAGCTATTTCTTTCTTTTTTGTCTCTTTCTTCTGAAATTACTTTCCATTCTGTGTTTTAATATTGCATAACACACCATACAATACCATTCCAAATCATACTACATAATAAAAATGATAAAAGTCAATTGTAATGTTTCAAATGTCTCGTAACAATCAAAACAAGATTTTTTCCTTGATGAGAAATTAACAGTTTTAGTTCTCCTTTCAAGTCATATGCAGCTGAAATTGGCAATTGTCAGTTTTCATTAAGTTGTAATTACATCTTCTGTATAACCAAAGTGAAGTATACTTACATTCATTCCTGCCCTACAACTGAGAAACTTAAGTCATGGAGAAGAAAAGAACTAAAGCTCAGTAGACAGAGATGGGACAGAAATTCTAGCTTTGAATTGAACAAAAAAATCCAAGCCTTTTCCAGATTTCAAATATTTTTTTCTTGCAACCCGTAGTAATAATAATAATAAAGAAAGCATTATTTTTTGTTTTTGTCTCCCTAAATGGATCAAGTGTAGAATCTCTAGTACTCCACAATTTAGAAAAGCGACTTAATGTGTCAAAGAGTGAAAATCCAAGGGTAAAAATATGTTTAGAATTAAGACAAAATGTTTTAAGGAAACTTCATTAGAACTCTAAAGTTTAAAGTTGATTTGTGAGTATTTTCAAGTGAAAAATACTCAATCTCAATATTTCCATTCCTTCTATGTCAGCACTTTGTTCTCTGCAGGATTTAAAGTACAATTTGTCTATACACTCATGAAAAGAAAAAAGATAATTAAGCAAAATATATTGTAGGATTTGAAAATTGATATTGCAGTTTTCAAGAGCAGAATTCTGATCCACACTGAACAGATATGATAAACTAATAACATTTGAAGAAAATCCAGGAGATTCAATTGTGATCTGTAAAGAGACAGAGGTCATCAATATACAAGTGTGACTGGAAAGCCTGATTATTAAACATTGGTGAAATTCTTCAATTCATATGTTAAGAGGTCACTCTGCTAGCAGTAATTTATGTGGCTATCCCTTCACTTAACATTTCTTCTATTTTTTTATCTTTCTTTTAAGACATGTTTTTTTCTTTATTTATATTTTTAGATAAAATATTTGATTTTTTTCTTCGAAAAATTATACAAATAAAATTATTTCAAGATTCCTTATTGTCAACAGTTTACGGCCCAGTTCCATGACTAGTGAGGCGGAGGGATTTTGCAAAAATCCATGCCTGCAGAAAAAAAGAAATAGGGGACCTCAAAATAATTAAAAACAGTGGCAACGATCTGAGGAGAAACAAACTAATTTGCTAAATATATTATCGGAATGCAAGATAACACACCATAGTACAATATAATTAGAATTGAAGCTAATAAATCAAATATAATGAGAGAGAGAAAGACCAAAAAGTGGATAGGCCTCACCACAACGCTGAGGTGAGATGCGCAGTCCAGTTGAGCAGCAGGGAGATGGGAGAAGAGACAATGAAGAAGAGCGCATCAGGTGACCTTCCCAGGAGTTATATCCCCTTTCTATGACTGCAAAGTCCCATGGGAAATGTAGTTCTTCTTCTCTTCTGGGCAGGTACCCAGAACTTGAGCATTAATAGTTAAACTCCCAGTGCCCCAAATGATGTTATGATGTGGAATACCGAAAACCAAAAAACATAAAAACACGATACTTAGTTTCAAATTTTGATTTGACGATTCAGAAAAAGTGAATAAAAAGAAATATTTATTTCATATTAGAATATATTTGAATAATTTAATTTTAAAATTTTTAAACTAAAGCTACTTCTGGTTTACCAAAGAAATATTTTCTTTTGCACAAATTTTGTAGAGGTATCATTCAAGCAATAAGTCAGTTACTTCCATTCCTTTTTCAGTGTTTGTTCCATCTTTCTTTTCTTTCATGTTCTCTAGGATGTCTAAAATGAAGAGGATACATCTTGCCCTTTCCATTTTAAATGACCTATAGTCCATACTCTGAGTATCCTTACATCATGTGAATTTAAGTTGAATATATACGACAGAGTTTATAAGTGTGCTTTACCAAATATCTCTAAATTCATACAGAGTTGGTGCTAGAGTACAGATGTGGACCTCAAGCTGCCTACTGTTGAGAACATTTCTGGATTCAATTCGTAACATGGATACTGGTAAGTTCACACATACGACCAGAGAAAAAAATAGAGAAGAGTGTCACAATGTATGCAAATGCTGGGGTATAGAGTACATGCTTGTGAAGATACTTGGGTATGAGTTAAGAAGGGACAAAAAGGACAGGTCTTCATTTGAGTACACAAGTAAAGCATTTTCCAGTAATTATTTTTAATTCACCTATATGCAATCCTTAAAAGCTCTTGGTGAAATACTGTGTTATGCTTACATTTTTAATTGACTATAAAGGAAAAAAAAAAAAAAAAAAAAAGTACATTAGATGACAGGAAACTCCCAATTTTAGAAAGAAGCATTATGTATCCACTTTAAAACTCGTCTTTACAGCCAGTGTAGGTGGTACATAAGACTAAAGAGTGGTGACAATTACAGAAGAAAGATGTTTTAGCCGCAGACTAAAGACTTATTAAAACATTCCTCCATTGCCTAGTCACCATGGAATGTATTCCTACTGTCCAGATTCAATTTCAGTCCCAGATCTCTGTTTTTTTTTTTTTTGTTTGTTTGTTTGTTTTTTGCCTGCACTAAGCACGGAAAAGATGTAGCCTTCTGCATTCTGAATGGGTAGTAGTGCCCACTGAGAAGACTTCGTTCACCTTCTAGTTCAGACACTTCTAGGCGTTAACTGTCTTTCTTTACAGTATTCATGGACATAGAAATGGCCACACTTCTTATGTGGTTGATAGGAAGAAGTAAATGTCTTAACCAAGTATTCTGAATTACCTGTCTGATGTCTGCTTTTTATGGGCTGCAGAATTTAAGTTTGACATCTAAGATAAACGTTCTGAATAGGCTCATAATATTTTTCTTCCTAATCATAAGTTATCTGTCAGACTAACAGACAAAAACAAGATTTCTTTTTTTCCATGTCTAAATGTTTATATAATGTTGAACTCTCCCCTATAGTAAGTCAGTAATTACTTCTAACAAATGGGCTAGGAGTACAATTAAAATTTCATTCTTGACATCCATCACATTCTTCCTCTTCTGCCTGTGAAATCAGATTTGAGTCAACACAATCACATGCCGAGACTTAATTTTCAGGATTTCTGGCAATGCTACCCATACTATTTAGCATGCAAGAAATTAAGAGATAGGCTTTGATGGAATTAGTTCTAAAGCAGAAGATTGGTCCAGGGGACCTTTCAAAAAGACACAGTAATTGGGTAAATGAGGATTCTCACCCTCCAAGAATAGAGACTTTAGTCATGGTATCCACCCAACAGAGAAATCTAAACCCATCAGAAAGATTGTAGATACCCAGACTTAATTCCCAGGAAAACATACAGCCTTTCAGGCCTCCAGATGTACAGAAGTGTGTGAGCCTTTCACTGGCATTGTGTGGCAAAAGTGATAATGTCTTCGTAAGGGGCAAGCAGGTGAACAATCTACTCAGTCTTGTGGTGAAGCTACATGATGAAATGTGTTAAAAGGTTTGAAGGAGTCCAAAAAAGAGGAGGAGCTGAGGAAAAACATGCTCTGTCCTCACTTAAAGAGGATCAATCACAAAAGAAAGCACAAGACTGAAGGCAGGCTATATCCTCTCACTTCCAGGCTGAAATCAAATGGAAGTGGACAGAGATCTATCCATGTTTGTGGCTGCAAACAAAACACCTCTTTGCCCACTCTGTTTTCCTCAGATGCCTCTGTACAACAGATACAAGGCTCTGGACACAGAATGCTCATCTGTAGGTAATAATGGCCCATTTAAACCAGAAAATCCTTCCCCCAGGGAACATATTCCATGCCAATTTCTTCAATGAAGAAAAGATAGATATTAGTTGTAGATTACTCCTCCCTGCAGTGAAGTGAATGCCCAGTATGCAGTGGAGACTCTGTTTTAGTGAAGTTTGCTGCCTCTGGGTTCTGGGTGAAGGAAGTCACCATGAAACCGCCTACTCTGGTACAGCCAATAGATCCAATGCTGCTATTCCGTATGGAGGGTGACAGAGCACCTAAATGTAGTTCATGGACCATCAAAATGGAATTCAGAGCCTTGGAACATCTGAAGGAATCAAGGGCACAGGTCATGTTCTCTTTTCTGTTTCCTATAGAGTTTAGAGTTTAACAAAATGGAAGAATTCAGTCTTAAATACTTGGCTTTGTGGTTGGTGCCACTGCAAACACTGACAATGGAATGGCTTACATGGCATGGGGGCTTGCAGGCATCAGGTTTTTCACCTCTCTCAAAGGAGGAAGAGAGTCCTTGGGAAGAAGCTATCAAGGCTCATTGGTAGAGCTTTAAACTAGGTTTGAAGGAGCAGTGGAGTAATAAAAGAGCCTGCCCATGGAGGATAGCATAACTACGCTAGAGATACAGGATGCTAGCAGAGGAACTCATTCTACTGGCCTAAGATGTGCTGGCAACACTGCGGAACATCTGAAATCAGCTACCCAGCTGACATGCCTCTACACAAATGCACACGGCTTGGGAAATAAGCAGGAGTTGGAAGCTACCATGCTCCTAGAAAACCATAATGTAGTTGTCACTGAAAACCTGTGGGATGATTCCCATGACACAAGTGTGGCTATTTGTGGCTACAAGCAATGCAAAAGGGACATATGAGGGAGGAATGAGGGGAGAAAGCACTGCCCTCTTAATCAAGAAAGGATGTGTGAAAAGCTGTTCCAGAAGGAACAAATAGAGATGGTGGATGCTGTGTCTCAGGAGACAATCAAGGTCAGGCTGGACAGGGTTCTAAGCTATTGTTGACCATGTTCACTGCAGGGTTGTTGGAGCAGATGACCTCCAAAGGCCCCTTCCAACTGAAAAAAATTCTATGATTGTATGATTTGAAAATTCAGCTATATGTACAGAAAACTGAATCTTGTTGAGCCCTGTGAGGTCTGAATGTCCACTTTGTGCTGTTTACTGCTGGATTTTAATGTAATTAACAGAAAATATGCATTTATTTGTTGATTTATTTATTTTTATTAAAATAGTTTACAGAGTAGCTGCATTGCTATTTAGAAGCATGAGGCTTTCTTCTATCTTTCATCTGTTCAAGCTATCAACTGAACTTGTGTGAGAGCTTCCTTGCTGAACAATGTTTTGAAGCAAGAAGAATCTTACCATAGAAGAGCTGTGGCAGAGTGTGCTAAATTTAAGTGAATAAAGAGAGGAGAATGGTATCAATCTCTGTCACTCTTTAAAACACTTCTAAAATGCCTCATAGTCCAAAATGAGGCTGCATAATCTTTCACTACAGTAATTCCTTATCGTTGCCTTGTTACTTTATCATCATTTCTTTGCTAGCCTAAAGGTCTTCTTACATTTTGTATAATAAAACTGTACAAACTGGTGAGTTGGACAAGCCAAGAATTTTTCAATTGTTAATTGTTTTCAATTGAGAATACAGACAGTGACATCCAGAAAGTCATTCAACCATCTTAAAATAAATTTATAAATTAAATAATCTACTGAAGGCATCCAGTTAGCTCCACTGACCACATGTAGAAATTGTCTTATATTTGATGATACTAGACATATAACTTTGATAACTAAATTTAGGTAAGATGAAACATGCCTTCGAGAAACTATGGTAATTCTGCAGACTTTATCCTTTTGTGCTCCCTCTCTCCCCTGCTGTTTCTTTTGTTCACTTGTCATTTCTCATTTCCATGTCATGAATCTAAACTTAGACAGTAAGCTTTTTGAAGCAGAAACAAGGCCTGAATATTTGTCTCAATTCTGAATAACCAGCTTAATCTGCAAGTCGGACAGGCAGCTGTAGAGTGCCTAAGATACTAAACACAAATTAACCATGTATGATTAGGACTTTAATAGAAAATCTACTCCCCTTCTACCAGCATAATTCCATTATGTCCAACATGATGTACTGAAATTTCTGTTGAAAGTTACATTGTTTTAAACAAAGGAATGCTGTATCTGAAAGCAACTGATGATGTTATCCCGTAATACCCAATCACCATTGCCAGTATCAGCCCTCAGGCTTTGCGCTGAGTTTGCAGGGACTCAGCAGTGAGGCTTGTCAGGCTTCACCTTTGAACTTGTTTTGACCTACAGCTTTGTTTCACTTTATTTAGTTATAACTGCAATTTCTCCAATTCTCTAAGTCATCAGGTGGCTATAGATACTAGGTTTTACTTTTGTCTTCATGTGGAAGAACCAGTTGTTTTATGTAGATAACAACACAAACAACACAGAACTCCAATCTCAGAAACTCATCTCTACTGTGAAGGTATGACCATTTCTGTATTTATTTGGTTTCACTGAAAGTGCTCCTATACACAAAACTGCAACTCTAATAGCTAATCTGGGATACTTGAACTGCATATCTCAGAGTATTCAGGAAATAACACCTAGAACATCTGAAACTTGATCTAAATGCTGTATATCTATGTCATCTAAAAATAATATTATTTGTTCTGTATTATTTTTACTTTAGGATTCACCAGAATGTAACAGCCTCTCCTTGTTTCTGGTACCATCTGAATCTGAAGGTAAATGCATTTTTTGTATCTATTAGTAATTTTATGTCAACTTAGTATATGTAGAAAATACCTTCAGGACTACACTCTGTTGAAAGGTCAAACGAAGAAATAACTCTTCTTTTCTCAGTAAGTTTTTGTTGTTTTCCCCCACATACAGAACTCTTAAGTTATTGAGGCTGCTGTTTCTCTGATAAAGAATTGTTATATTTTTATTCATAATAAGAAAGTGCTACACAGTCTTCCAAACTCACCTCCACACATTGTAATCCGGGCCGGGCTGTCTATTTTGCCCCATGATTAGAAAAGAAGTTCAGTGCAGCTTTATAGCCAATATTTAAACCCTAAAATTAATTTGGCTTCTCAGTTGGGCTAGAAGGACAATGAAAGCTACCTTATGTGTAAACTGACCCGTAGCGGGGGTAACTTCAGGTATCAGAAAGAACAGCACTGAAAATTTCTGAACCTCTGCGATATTTAGACTCCAGATAAACTTCAGATAAACATGGAGTGCGTTGTGGTAACAAGCACATGTTTCTTCCTCCATAATTATGTGCATGCTTTCTCTCTTAGAATATCCTCTTGGCATTTCTTACTGTCAGAAACTAGCCAGATAATTAGACATACTTTGTTAAAGCACAAAAAGCCAACATAAATATCCAATCTGACCTTCTTTGTATCAACAACAACAAAAATTACTAAACAGTACTTGCATCAAGCCTTATTCCTGGTCTGTGCTAGAGGCAGTCTTTTAGAAAGACACCCAGGTCACATTGTCACCAGTATTTCCTGAGGCTCCTTGCTGAGTATCACATATCTGAGTCCCTAGGACAACAGCAGAGGCTTTGGAAAATCATCAGACACTGTTTTCAAACCTACATCCTTGTAGTGTGATTACTGTTTCTAAAAACAATGATGTAGACACTGAGCAAGAGGAGCGAATCCATCCTTATTGTCTGAAAGTCTTGCAACAGAAATATTGTCATACAGAATGTCTTCATTGAAGAATGAGGGTTGTAATTTAGCACATAGCACTCTCAGGAAGGAAAATGTCTGAAAACTAATTGTTTTTCCCATTACAGAGAACATCAGTGATTGTACGGGTGTCAGAAAGCATTCCAGACAAACATTATTTGTAATGTGCAGCAATAGTAGTGATGATATGTTACATTTGTACAATGACATCCATGTCAATGGATACTAAAATGCTCTAAAATTTTGGTAATCTTTAATATTGCTGACCCAGACCTTGGCTATTTGAATAACAAAATATGATCATAGTTAACAAAAAAACTGAACAAATCTTCCTAACTTTGCCAACTTGTGCACAAAAGCTTCATGCCAAAGCTCACTTGTTGGTCTTCTTCTATTAAGTACTTCTCCCAATGAGAATTAATATTCAATAGCACTTAACATCTAAATTTGTTTAGTTCTACCATTGTTCTATTCTAGCTACTACTACTCTGTGACTTTTTTAGTTACATCTGTCAGCAGGTATTCACAGCATTATTATTATGATATAGATTGATCATTGCTATTATTTTTTGCAATCATTATTGTTATTATCCAACTCAGTATTTTAATTCTTGTTACTGCAGTGATAATTTTAAAATTATAATTAGCAGTAATATTAAATATTACTGTAAAAATTATGATAAAGTTCTCTGGAGTAGCATACTTTATTAAAGCATCCAGTTAAAGCCCACAAAGTTGCTAATCCGGGAAGAGATATCTAGAGATTATTGTCATCTGTAGCATTCACTTCCAATTTTACCTACACCCTTAGAGTTGTTCTAATTTTCAATGCTGTAATTTTTCTTTTGGATTTAAAATAAAGACCTGATTTTGTTATATTTTCAGTGAGTTTTTAGATCAAGGACCCTTTTTTTCAGATCCTACACCTAATTTTGTGAAGAAACTACTAAATCCCATTCAAAGTTTTAAGTTAGCAATTTAGCCTACCTAGAGCACTAAGTATCATGAACCACCATTGACTAATCACTCTGCCAGAAGGTCCTGTATCACTTTTTCTGTATTCTTTACTTTAAAGATTTACAAGATCACAGTAGAAATCACTTTTATCCAAGATAGCTGAGTTTAAATGGATTTTGAAATTTGTCCCTATATTTCAGTTCAGTCACAGCCCTTCTGATATTTAGAACAAAATGTGCAAGAAGTGAAATACAAAATGCAAATAGGGAAAACAGAAGAAATAATTAATTTTTCAGTATAAAATTAGTAAAGATCTGAAAGAAATATCTGGATTTTATACTTATAATAGCTGAGTTTAAAATGAAGAAGGGGAATAATATAAATAATAATAATATAGCCTATTATTTCTATTATTAAATATATGCTAAATATATAACTAAAATAAAACTAAAATAAAAACCAGCCAACCAAACACAAAATAGATAATCTTTGTTTTACTGTTTAACCTTTTTGGATTCCAAATTTTAACTAAATATGTTATTGTTACTGCTTAATGTTGAATGTGAAATTTATGTTTGTTAAATGCACTGAGGTCTCCTAGAGATCACTGGCAGAGATCTGAATGGAATTAGCAAATGCCTGTACGAATTATATCTTATTTTTCAGCAGATGAATTTTTGCAAGGTTGAATTTTCAGTTATCAAGGTTATCCATCTTTCTGCCTGGCCTATTTAGATATAGGACTATCTAAATAGGATATTCTAGGACCTATCTAGATATAGGACTCCTATTCTTCAGGGATTAAAACTTTTTTGATGAAAGGAACATCACCTCTAAACTCAATGGACATAAAAATGTTGTCGTCTCAGATTATCTTGATGCACAGATGAGACTGAGATTACGGGACAGAATACGAATAGGAAGAACTCTTTCTCTGGTTGCACACAAGCCAATACTGCCTGAAACTCACAACTCCATTTCAGAAGAAAATATTATTAAAAACAGACAAACAAAACAAAAACTGCATATTTGTTGTTGAATTTTTTTCTGCAAAAATGAATCTTTCATGTTAGCAACTGATAGCCCTCTTAACACTAAAGCTTAAAAGTTTGGGGACATATATATTAATTTTCAGTTCCCAGACATACAGATATCCAATGGGAATCCATGAAAAACTAAAAAACTATTAAAAAATATCAGAGAGAAACAATCACAATGCCTTGCATTTAATTTTGTTTGCTGTTATATCCCTGTGTTATGAATTCTTAAGGAGAAATTGAATTGCTTGATACTACTGTGATTTTATGCAATTATCTTTAATATACATAATTGCTACAACTACATAAGCTGAAATGTGTATTGTCTTAGGATGCACCAGAGGGATAGCGTGAACCAAGTCTTTCAATTAATGTAAAAGGAACAAACAAATAGCCCAAACTAAGGTATTACATAGCCACTGTTCTGTTAGTAAATAGCTTCCTTGGCTTTTCTTTGATGGTTAATTTTAATTCGGTAAGATTGAAATCCAAGTATTTTGAGTTACACTGAAGTTATGAGTGAAACAGAAAGCAGAGCAGTACTTTTTATTTATTTATCTATTTAGTTAGTTAGTTAGTTAGTTAGTTTCCCTGAAAGGAAAGAAGATATTATGTTTGAAAGTCTTACTTAAGTAGAGATTTCTGATACTTGTAACAGGGTGTAGTGGTGTTGTCATAATAACTGCAGTATAGTTTACAAGATCTGACAGAAGTAATGGGTGTTATTATTGGCCCTCTGCATTAATGGATGAAATACACTTTTAAGTCTTGAGCTTAATTGTCGGCCTCTAAACTCTATGATGGCAGGAGAATTTTTAGAGAATCTGTGAATGGAGATCATAGCCAGGTTCTGGGTTATGTCCAATTAATCAGTTTCATGGAGCTAGTCTCTGACAAAAGTTGTGAAGAAGATTGAGTGATTCCTCATTGAAAGGAATCTCGAGGATGTTATTGACTGCAGGCCTCTCACATGCCATGCCATGAGTATAATTATCAGATTCATTTATTTTGCCCTCTCACCAAACATTAAAAATTTCCTTTAACCTTTACTGTGGACAGAATAAAGTTAATTCATCATTTTTAACACCTCCAATGCAAAGTATGAGTTTATGCAAAACTGACACCTGAGAAATATTAGGCAGTACACAGCCTGACATTCTTCCTGTCTGTCTTCCCAGCGGCAAAAGTTAAAATTAAGTCAGATTAGACATTTTTGTATTTTTATATGTCACTACAACTATGGGAAACTAGCAAAAAAAATAGCAAAACATGCTGAACAAAGATGCTTTGCCGATATCTGCATGTAGGTCATTCCAGCAAATTAAGATGTTTATATGTACATAGGTATTTGAATATGAGGGTTGAGACCATGGAATATAATCATATCCAGGTGCACTCAGAAGACTATTTCTCCTAGTCAGTAAGCATACATATTAGTTAGGAATGAGCTTTTTGTTTCGCTACTAAATTGATAAAGTTTTATCTGTGTTTAGACAGACATAATGATTTTATAGGAGATACTGTGAGTGGATGCGAATTAATGTGTGTGAAAAGACACGGCAAAATTTAGCATCAGTAACAGTGTATTGTATTGTAAATTTGTGATTGTGTCAATCACTTCAATACCTCTAAAACAGTTTCCGTGCATCAATGTAGGAAAATGATAGGTATTTTCTATATTTGTGTCTTTTCAAGGAAGCCTGTAATGAACTAACATGTACAAACTGGATAGTAAAAATCTTGTGTATGACTTTTTCTTTGTCAGTAAAATGCCCTTTTTTTAGTATTTTCTTGTTGAAAACAGAAGAGCATCTGTATCAGTCTGTGAGCACAAGAAAGTATCATAATATGTGCATGTACAGTCTACAGAAGTACATGAGAAGCAGGGAGATTTTGTGTATTTGTGTGTGTGCATGAGCAGGTCTTTGCCCTAGGCAAGTTCACCTCCTAGTTGGAAACTTGAGAAATTGACTTTACGGGTATTTGAAAGAGATCTCAGGTGAACTAAATTTGTCTGCTTTCTTTTCCCACTAGTGCAGTAGAAATGGATTCTCAGTCTAATAAGGCTTGACAAGACCTAGCACTGGGGGCAGGTGCCAAGGAATCCAAGGAGTGGAAAGCATTAGAGACAACATGGACACCAGAGGATAGAGGTGTTACCATGGGAACAGAGTGAAAGGTTCTCCATGGTGGCTGGTTAGGAGGCTTGTTTAAGAGGGAGCCAAGCAGCTGCAGCCTTGCTACCACCCTATGTTTTAACAACAGTACGTAAATTCCAGCCTTGAACCTGTGCCATCAGGAGCCAAGGAATTAAATTCTGCTTGTTTACATAAATAATGCTGACATGGTGGGAACTTCCAAAATGTATCTGCAGCAAGAGGATGCCTGCTTCAGTATTCAAGACTGCAAACATCTCATTGGCAATGGGTGCTTGAGGGCACGGCAGATTTATTTATTTATTTTAAAGAATTTGAGGACATAATTTTTAGTTGCCAAGCTACCAGCTTCTGTTCCTCTGCCTTATTCCCTTGCAACCTTTGCCTGAAATGTGTGCAGTCCCACCAAAGAAAAAAAGAAGAAAAAAAAAAACAAAAAAAAAAACACAAACTACTACAAAAGCAAATACCACTTCAAAGGGGATTTATAAAAGTATTGTCCTTTCCAGAAAACAATCATAAGAGCTTTTTATTACTGTTCCCGTTTTTTCTTTACATCTGCAAATCTATAAAGATGGAAACAGAGTGTGAGGAATGTAGAGAGAAACTTCTTTTTCTCCAAACTAAACGACCAGCTGAGCAGCTGTAATGTAATTATCATAATTTGCCTTTCACTAATGTCTAGAATCCCCCGATAATACCACGTCTTGACAGTGCTAGGTGCAGTATATAATGTAGCAGGAAACAATGGGTAGCCTGCAGTGCTTGAAAGGAAGATTAAAAAGAAAACAGAAACACAAAAACAAAAACTAAATCTGAAGTAATGTACTCTTATACAACCTTTGAGAAGGAAGAGAATTAAGAGGAAAAAAAATTAATTAAAAAATATATATTTTATATAATTTTTTTATTTATTTATAAAAGATTGCTTAAACATCATGTAGCAACATTAAATGAAAACCAGGCTCTGAGTATAACTTCTTATCCAAACTGTCTCTGTTGTTTTTCATAAGCTGGACATATCCCAGTTCATAACCAGCACACATACATATGTATCCACATATCAGTCTCTCTGCAAATGATCGTGTGTGTCTTTCTACCTACTCCCCATTTGTTTTCTGGTAATTGTTGCCTCAGCCATGACCACTGCCAGAGACCACTTTTTGTCCAAATGTAAATGTAAATGTTCCTAATAAAACAAATAGAATTTCTGTTTCAGAATCTCTAATCAGTATATCATGATGCTACTCTCATTCAAACAGACATTTGTATGTGGGCATAGAAGGTATTTCATGTGGTTTCAAAAAGTAGCAGAAGAGATGACTGCAGAATAATGACTTTTCAGGGAACTGAATGCAAAGATATCAACCCTCTTAAATAATTCTGTTGTCACTTTTTTTTTTTTTTTTTTTTTTTTTTTTTTTTTTTTTTGAGGCTGTAATTCCACTGTGAAAAAGTACTTTCTGGAGACAGACAGAAAAAAGATAAGTGGATAGTCTGACTTGATAGAGCTGATCTTTATGGTTTGGGTGGGTGTTTTTTTGTTGTTGTTTTATTTGGTTGGTTGGTTGGTTGGTTTTGTTCTTAAATTTGTCTTTCTCTTTCACAAGAAATGAAAACAGATTCAGTCTTCTTTCTTAAAAAGTCCAAGTTCTTCTTGCAGACACGTAAGTGTAATCCATTTACAGTCATAGGTATCAGTTTTAATCTTTGATGTTTTCTTCATAAATATTAGAAGACATATCTTCAAAGATAAAAATGGCTCAGAGTCCTCTAAAAATGAACTTGATTGAATAAATTCAAAGCTGTCAAAATGGAAGAAATCTTTCCAGCATCAAAAATTCACAAGTTACATTTAAGTAAAATAAATCTGTTTGCAGGTAATTTCTTATATATGTGTGGGGAGAAAGGGTGAAAGGAGGGATTCAGAATTGTTCTTATAATGAATCTCTAGCGGTACTTTGATAGCAGAGTTATTACTTAATCTCCATCTTAATGTGGTGACTCAATGTCTGAGTTTCATTCTTTACTCTTAAATAATGAATATGACTGTATTTAAGATAACATGGAAAGTGTCCTGTTTCCTTTTTTATTTATTTGTTTTTTTTTCTTCTTTTGGAAATCTCAATCATTAAACTTCACTTGAACTATGAATTCCACGACATACAGGGACAGGTACCCAGAACTGGAGCATTAACACTTGAACTCCCAGTGCACTACATGATGTTACAATGTGGAATACTGAAAACCAAAAATTACATAACCATGACATTTCACCCCTTATTTTACATCAGTGCATCATGCTTAATATATATATACTTATATACAAACAAACAATGACTAGGATGCATTACACACACATGTCTATACATACATATAAATATATATGCACAAAGAATTACTGACTGCACTTCCCCAACATCAAATTCCCTTGTGGTACACACTGAACATCCCTGTTTCTCTGCATCACCCACCATGTGGACAAAAACAATATTGAAGAGAGTTTTGCTCTTTCCAGAGGCTGGGAGGACCCAAACTGCTTTTCTTAATATACTCCTTGCATGTACTACAGGAACCTTATCTACCTTGACAGTATGTAGGAAGCTGGATTGGGTAGGACCATCACGATTGATAGATCCTCTGGTATTGACCAACCAGGTGGTTTCTGCCAAATGCTTCTCCTATTATCTGACTCAATTCTTTCTGGAGTGGCACATCACCACCGGACTTGTTTCTCGAGACCCAATATGGTTTTTTGGGTGGTAGCATGGGGTACTGCATATGTTTCAAGCCACCCAGTGGTTGCCTCTGACATAGTAAGCAAATAACACCACTGCAAGATCGTGGCAAGGTGATATAATCCACATGCCATGCCTCCCCATATTTATACTTTTGCCATCGCCCTTCCCCCCAGAGAGGTTTCATCCTCTTGGCTTGTTTAATTGTGGCACATGTGTCACAGTCATGAATAACCTGTGCAATAGCATCCATAGTTAAGTTTACCCCTCAGTCTCTAGCCCACTTATATGTTGCATCTCTTCCTTGATGACCTGAGGTCTCGTGGGCCCACCGAGCTAGAAATAATTCACCCTTGTTTTGCCAGTCCAGGTCTATTTGAGCCACCTTAATTTTGGCAACTTGGTCTATCTGATGGTTATTTTGTTGTTCTTCAGTAGCCCGACTCTTGGGCACATGAGCATCTACATGGCACCTTGATAATCATATTCTTTATTTGGGCAGCAATATCTTTCCACAGTTCAGCAGCCCAAATAGGTTTACCCCTTCTTTGACATTTATTTTGTTCCCACTGAAACCACCCCCATAGGGCATTTGCCACCATCCATGAGTCAGTGTAAAGATAAAGCATTGGCCACCTCTCCTGTTCAGCAACAACTAAGGCCAGTCTTAAGGACAGCCTTTACCTCTGCAAATTGGCTTGATTCTCCTTTCCCTCACTGGCCTCTGCAACTTGTCATGTAGGGCTCCACACAGCATTTCCCACAATATGACACGATCCGTCTGTGAACAGGGCAAATTTCTTCTCATTTTCTGGTATTGTATGTATTGTATTATTTCATTGTACGTTGGGGCTTCTTTAGCACATGTTACCTCTTCCAAACTTTTTACTTTCAGGTAATCAGTCCATGATCACCTCTAAGATTCCTGGATGACTGAGGTTCCCCATCTGTACTCATTGCGTAATCAGCACTGCAGAATCCCAAGGGTTGGCCTCAGGTCTCTCCAGAGGCTCTTTGTCACAGACTCCAAGTGGGATCATTCTCTCCAGCAGCAGTGTAGTGGATGTTCTTTACATCCTGTACTGTCCATACTGGCCCTAGGGCCACAGTACAGGCTATCTCCTATTTAAGCTGTTGAAAAGCTTGCTCTTACATGTGGCTCAGAGCCACATGTAAAATCATTCTTCTTCCGTGTCATCCGATAAAAGGGGCTTACAATGAGGCTATAGTTTGGAACATGCGTTCTCCAAAAGCCCACTATGGCTGGAAAGACTGTGTCTCTCTCTTGAAAGTAGGTGGAGACAGAATTGATTTTGAAATCAAAAACCATGACAAGCACTCTCATCCTTTTCACTAAGACTCAGAGTATTATATTACATAGCAACACACTACACACAAAGTTCTGAACTTCAGTGAAAGGTGCCTACTGGTCACTCTATGGAAGAGACTATGAATGAGAAGTAAACACACCTTTTGAAGATTTGCCTAGGGTTCTAAACACATTTCCAGTGAGTCCAGGCTCTCAGAAAAAGTGATTAAAGAATAAATCTAGGATACTATAAAATGTTATTGGTCAAAGAGAGAAGTAACCATAACAGTACAACACTATAATTAGTGAAATATAGCCACTAACATCAATAATTGTTGTATTTGTTCATTCTACTCAGTCACTTTGTTTCATATAAGTAATTAAAGAACTCACTGCATAAATTCTCAAAATCTCTTTTCTAATTTTTTTTTCTTTTCTTTTAAAAAGACAAAATTTGTTATCCATACATCAAAGTGAATAGCATTTATTTACACTGCTATATCTCTTCATGACTGTGAAAAAGAAGCTTTCTTTCAGGCTCAGTAGACTCAGTAGCTGTCTACTTCAGCTCTCTTGTCTCTTCTACAGCTTCTGTCATGACACTTTTGGATAGTCTTTAAGATACTGTTTCACCACCACCATCTCTAAGGACTGAAAAAGTAAAGAATTTGTATTATTTTATAAAGCTAAGGTATGAAAAGATGAAAGATAATTTCTGTGGGACATACAAAGTTTAGGAAGTGAACAGAAATGAAAGCTTATTGTCAATGCTCACCTATGTTTATCTCCATATAGTTCTTCATGTTATCATAAGACATGGCTCAAAGAGATGTCAAGTGAATCAGGCTGCCTTTGTGTTCCAAGCATGTGCCAAATTTGACTCTACCTCTACTATTGTGAGTTAACAATTGTCTAGATTTTTTTTCTGCAAGTCTTTCAAAGTTGGAAACTCCATCGTATCTCTATCAATTCATATTCTAACCCCTACTGAGTCTCATCATCGAACTGTTTCCTTACTTGTAGATCATATCATTTTTACAGCAATTTAAATGAGCAACTTCTTGTCCCATGTACCACACTAGGAAGAAGGGATTATTTCCACCTTTTGAAGGTGGAAATGACTTACAACTAAAACATAGGTGTTGATATCACACTGGTGGTTTGGCTATTGCACAGCAGTACTGGCACTGCATCAAGGCTGCCTCTCCTACCTTCCTTCTGGAATTACACAAGTGCTGAGGTGAGGACATCACCAGAAAATGTGACCAATGCATATTCTGTACCATATGATGTCACATTTAACAAGAAAAGCTGGAAGATGAAAAGGAAAAGAATTCAAATACAAAAGAATACTAGAATACAAAAGTATTTGTCTTCTCAAGCAGGTATTATGAGTATCCTGCTTCCCAAAATGTAGCTGAACATAATTTGCTGATGGGAAGTAGAGACTAATTGTTTTCTCTTTTTTCTTCCACATGGTCCCTCTTCTCCTCCCCTCCGCTCCCATCCCCTTTCCTCACCACTCCTTTTCTTTCCATATAAGACAGCAGAGTGTTGGAGCATAGCTGTCTATCACTATGATACCACTATAATTTCTTAGCCTTCTCCGGTAGTCAGCGTTTCACTGCAGTCAGGTAAACCAAACTCAGAAAGGGTCTCTGCAGAGGGAGCTGCACTCTAAGATCTTTTTGCAGAAATTATTTCTGGATCTACATGCAATATGTGTTCTCCTTGCTTTCAGAGTTCTCTGCAAAGAACAGCTGGAGCACTGCAAAGAAGTGCATGGAGGGAAGTCTCCTGGTTTACAAAATTAGGGAAGACAATAATGGAGAGGAGAGGAGAGGAGAGGAGAGGAGAGTTATTTTATTTTTAATTTCCAGAAGTTTGACATAGATTTTGTTATTGCTATTGATTTTTGCTTGGATTCATCCTAGCTAGCAATGGGAACCTAACTGCAATGCCTAAGTTAGAAGCACAGCCACAGTAGGCTCGCTCTATAATCAATGGAAAGAAATAGGTAACTCTGGAGAGCAGACTGATTTGCTTCAGAAAAGAGAAGCATTTATTTTTCTTCCCTGAAAATGGGGACACCTTAGAGTAATTGCAGTCCTAATTTAAAGACATCTGATATTTTACATTATGTCAGTAAAACTTTGGTGTTTATATAGAAATTTCTCAAACAAACAAACAAACAAACAAACAAACAAAATGAAGTGAGTAAGTCTCAAGACAGTGTTTGAAGCATATTTTTGAGTAGTGGAATTTTAAGCTGCAGTTTCCTCCTTTTCTTTTGGCAGATTGTATTTCTCACTTGTAAAAGATTAATTTTTGCTTTTCCCTCAGACCTCAAATAAATGATTGGACAATTTGTTAAATTTTGGGTGCCAACAGAAATTAGTTGTAGATATGTTATAAAACTAACATGACTGATCTCTCCTGGAATCTCGCAGCCCCGGTTTGCTTGTTCTAGCACATTTTAGGAGACAAAAGAGCAGCTAATGAAAGGCAAAACAATTTTCAATATGAACTTGCAGGAGTACTAGATCTTGCTAGGCCCCATCAAGGAATAAAGCCTCCTACTTAATTATTTACTTTTCTGAATTTCCACTTAATATTACCAGTTCCCAATTTTCTTCAGAGATTTCAATATTATGGCAAAAGTAACAACAGACTGAAAATTTTATTATTAAAGATTTGCCCAGGATTTCAGGCATGGAAGAGGTAAAAAACAAACAAACAAACAAACAAACAAAACAAAAAGTTACTCTAAATTTACCCCAAAGATTATACCTTTCTAAAATGTACAGAATTTTGCTTCTATTTCTTTGCTAATTTTGTCCTCTTATTTCTATATATACATATACTTGTTGTTTTAATTTTGTGAGATATTCATGACCCACTTCCATTAGAAATTCAACAAAATTATCTTTCAAACCGTGTCTCCAATCACGATTTCATAGGAAGCTGTAAAACCACATGGTTACAGTTATAACCCAAATAAACTTTCCACCAGGAAATGCAAGAAGTGGGAATAAGTAAGCTGTAAAGGCTCTTCTTTTCACTCAGAAAAGTAGCTGCTCTCAGAAGTAGCACAGTCTACCAAAGACCTGGTTTCTTACTGAAGAAACAAATGTCTCAGAGCAAGCCATTCTGGCTACATTCAGGTATGGTAATAAGAGGCTCAGTGAAGACTGAGCAGACAAAACGGGATAGAAAGGAAAGGGAGAGGATCTCTAGATGGGAGACAGACTTTATAATTTGTTTCACATATTCTAGGCTCAATTAACACATCTAGAGGATTCTTATGACTTCACCAACAGGAATTAATGCAGAAGTTATGTATTTTACCTTTTATCTCAATTGTGTTGCACAAGTCTGGCAAAGTTGAAAAGCTGCTAATTTAGTAGTCAGCAGTGTCAAATAAAATTTCTAAACTGCATGTGTATAAAAGAACATCTTTGCAATAAGGCATAGCAAATATGCTTGCAAAACAGTTCAGTCAGCAAACCTGTTTTAGGCTTTGAAATATCTGGCAATGACATTTATTAGAACGAAACTAATATATCAGTGATATAAAGAGCTGTCTCTTCATCACTGGCGCTTTATTATAGACACTAATTTTGTGCAAAATCCTTTAGATTCTTTGCAAAACACCTGCTGAACTTAAAGAAATATGGTTACTGCTTGTGCTGAGACAGATGTAGCTTAATCACATAATACTGAATTTGACTTTTCAGTACCTCACAATAAATGAACTGAACATATCAGTGCATGGGATTTAAATCTTGATCTAATATGAATACTGCATTCACTGACTGGATGGACTAAATGATAGCCAGTTTCTACAGGACTCCAACAATATATGAAGGTATTTTCTGTAAACGACAGCCTCTCTACATTGATTGATTAATAAATTGAA
>JAPSGF010000090.1:97952-115306 GCA_035772895.1 Perdix hodgsoniae
GGGGGGGGGGGGGGGGAGGGGGAGGGGGAAGGGGAAGGGAAGGGAAGACAGGGGAGGGGAGAAGAGGGGAGAATCTTTCTGATCACTATTAATGCAGAGATATCATTTTTTCCCCTCATTCCTCTGTTCTGCTCAAAAAAGAAAAAAACAAAAACAAACAAAAAGAGTTGAAAGCAGTTAATAATTAATGTGAAAAATCTACCTATATTACACATCTGCTTTCAACAGTTTAAGTAATTGATTTCCTTAGCTTGATCCCATGCAGATTCCTATTAATATGTTGCATCTCTATATTTATTTCATTCATACCTGTCTGTCTGCTGACTCAAGAAACAAGAGACAGATTAGCAGCATTGTAATGGTTAGATCCTCATCTAAGCTCCTGCTTAGCCACAATCATTCTGTACAGTCATGGTTGTTTCACTCTCTCTATTCTGGGTTTAAATTGATCAAAAACTTCATTGTATTTTGCTACCTTCTAGATAAGTGGTATGAAAGAAGTCCAGGATGGTACCCATATACCACAGCAGCATTTGAGATACAGCTCCTTTCCAAAATCAGCAAATATTGTTTCATTTCTGAATAATAAATATCATTTGATACTTCTCTGATGGATTTTTTCTTTTTTCAGTGAGGCCAAATTAGATAATGGAAGACACTCTGAAAGAACTTTAAAGTTTTAAGATAGGGACATTCCCTATCTTAATGGTTTTTGCTCTTACCACCTGGCACTAAGAACATTTCAAACAGTAGAGCATGAAATTTTTGGTTCTTCCCTAATTTGATATGATAGAAATTCTTCCTGGAGGGGTATGGATATGTAGTTATCTCTGCCCCTGTCTACGTATCCTTTGCATGCCACTACCCAGCAGTGAGCAGTCGTCAGATGTTCGTAATAGCATGTATCATGCTATTAAACTGTAAAACAGAGACTATATATTTTTAAATCTTGGGAGGTTTATTTGCCTTGGAGAGATAATAGTACACTGCATTTTCTCTAAATAAATGAATTCTGAACCACGTTAAACTTATGGAAATATTCCTGGGTGGCCTCAGGGACACTCAGAGGTAGCAGTACAGTCTCTTCTGCATTCATGGTTCTCCATTATAGCTTATAGTAATTCAAAGGGGATGTGAATGAACCCTGAGGAGGGGGCTCAGTTTTTGTTGTTGTCGTTGTCATTGTTGTTTTAATTTTTATTTTATTCCCTTTGTAATCTAACAGATACTTCTAGCATCTGAACGTACTAATTGATGGAAAACTGTGTGATGTCCTCCTGGGAGTCACTTACCTTGTATCGCAGATGGTCTCCTGGGAGCTGTGGATCGCAGCTGCAGTTCTGCGAAGAAGAGCTAAGTGATCCTCTACCTTAGATGAACTGTGATCAAGACACTCCATAATACAAAGGGAAAGAATCTCAGGACACCTGATACAAGCTTCATAGAATAATGAAATGTGGAATTGAAAAACAGCTAATGTAAATGATAAAAAATACACCCTTATACTGTTTGATACTTTCCTTTGAAGCTTTCAAATGAATAGAGATTAAAGCTTTTGGAGAAAGTCTGTGTGTGGAGAATTTCTGTATATGTGATTTTGAAAAATGGATATTTTATTATGGTTTTCATCAAATATCATCTTAAGAATTGTTGTTTGTATTATATTGTGAAAAAATCCATAGATCTGTAGTATTTTGAAAGATTTGGAATGAAACGGGTAAAAATAGATGGATTTTGGCAATGACATATATATATATAAATAAATTAAATAAAGCTAGTGTTATTTTTTGTAACTATAGAATTTGAACATTTTCTGAATTTTAATACATCAGGTAAAAAAAAAATAAAAGATTATTGACAGGGATTTTTCTTCACTAAATACATCTTAATAAATCTACATAATAGATTTAATTAGAGAGATATAATGGATGAAGTATATATATATATTTATATATAGTATATATATAAGTATATATATATTCTACGTATTAGTATTTCTGCTTTAAATTATAGCCAAAATATCTCTACCAAGACAGACCAGCTTGACTACCTTTTTGTCATGATAAGGCAACCACCATCAGCCAACAGGAATTCAGATTTTTGGACTTTCTGTTGTTCTATTCCATCTCCATGTTAAACAGTCTGTATGCAAATACTATCATTGTGTTTCAAACCAATGTGCACTGCGGAAAAATGAATTATGCTGATGGCTGCATACTTATTCCTTTCATTTGATAGGCTCGATTCAATTTCATTCTAAGTATTACTGGAGAACCTTTTCACTGGATATCTTAATGGGATGTGAGGTCTTAGCTTGTAAGTAATGTATATATATTTTCTACATTTAGTAGGAGCTGATAATCAAGTGAGGCCAATACTCTCGTCTGACTTCCTTGAGATATATGATGAGTTATTATGATGTGTCACTTACTTAATCATACTCAAGGGTGTTAATATTTTGTGACATGTCATGAATGATAAGATGTTGTAACTCAGGAGTTACCTTCTGTCACAACTGTCAAGCAAGGCATGAAATCCAGTAAAATTTACTTATCTATCTACCTAATTTAGAAGTATTTCACTTTGTTCTTGTTGCATTACCCAAGGATGTATCATGTTAAAAGAACAGAAGGTAAGGAAATCTTGTTCAAATTTTTTACACATCTTTTGTGCATTTGGTCCTGAATTTAGGTGCACTGTTCTATGTACTGAAATATTTTATTCTGTCATGTAGAGTTTATCCATTTATCAGAGCAAGAATGTCTGCTCCCATACAGTCCTTTTGAAATCAATGGGATACATGTTCCGCTGTAGAGAAGTACAAGCAAGTGCAATAATATTAGATCTCTGTAAATTATGGAAAGGAAATAAAAATCTTTAAAACAGAAATGCTACAGCCAGTGACAAAGGAAACGGTTATTCTGATTCTCAGCAAAAGAATTCTGGAGAACACAATATAATTTTTAAGCATTGGGGTAAAATAGTAATAATTTTAAAAAATTCCATGCAGTATATAATAATTTTTGTGGAACTTAATTGTCACAGACTATACTAAAAACCAAAAGTATAAAATAATTTAAAAATAACTGAATTAATTTCTAAAAACCTAACTTTGTAAAATTGAACTATCGATAAATTTATTCTTAATCCTACTAAGCCTGTTTCTACATTTGAGGACAGCTTCAGACCATGCCAATGGCTGACCTAACCATGACCCCATGGTTAGGGGGTCACTTAGTTGAGCACACCCAACAAGAGAGAATGGAGAAGCTACATTTCCACATTTCTCTGGATATATTCTATGCCTGGGTGGCCAGAAAATATATGACACTGCAATGCCCTGCATTAAGAGATTAGCAAAGTTGTCATGATCTCAAAGTCATAAGTATCTTTTGGATGCAAGTTCCTCAGTTCAACATGTAACATTCAAAAACAGCTTTAAGTACATCCAAGTTTGTGTGGAACGGAAATTATAAATTCTTTGGGAAAGAAATAAAGATTTGTGACTTATCCAATCTCCTTCCAAGAAACTTGATCCACTTAAATAAGACAAAAATTATAGTAAAGTTGTACAATTATTCAATGAAAAATAAGTCTTTTAAATAGGCCATTGTCACTACCGAGAACTGTGTGTGCCATAGAAAATATAAGTATTTTGAATCTTAATAATCCTCCATCTCAGAAATAAGGGTGACCTACACAGTGAACTACATCTGTAATCACAGAGAAGATTCTGAATCCTAAACTAAACAAGTAAGTTCCAGAGTGAGGGAAAGGATGTGATACAAATTAGTGTCTTAGAGAGACATGGACTCCTCAAATATCTTCAAATGTTTAACCTGTAATCTCTGTTATTCCTCCCAAAAGTAGGGATGCTGACAAATCCCAGCCTTTTTGGATGGATCAGCTAAGACCCGGCATTGTTCAGTTTCTGTAACACTGAATGCCAGGCAATTTCCCCAATGGAAACCTCTAAACTACTGTGAGCTACGCACTACTAGCCTTAGTGCTACCTTTCCAGTTGAGTACGGGGAGAACTGTAATGATTAACCAGTAGCTGCAGCCAGTTCAGCAAGATAGTTTTTTCTTGCTAATTGGGATGATTTCTTCAACCTGCGTAACAACTCTGGAAAAAGACAGCTTCTTTAAAGACAGAATGCTCTTGTAACTTTTGGACATGGCTTTTACACTTCTGATAGGTCAAACAGAAGTCTCAAGGATGTATGTTTTTTCCAGGCTGTCAGGGCATTAGGATTATTTGATACCACATTTGCTGACCTACACCCACCTATGTTCCAAATACATAAAGAATAATAGAAGGAGGTCAGGGGCCAATTATTCTAATTAGTCACCAAGGTCAGAACAAGAAGTAATGGGATGAAGTTGCAACAAAGAGGAAATTTAAGTTAATGATTAAGACAAACTTTATAACTATTAGGATAGCTAGAGCCATGGAACAAACTGCCAAGGGAGGTCATAGAACCACTTTCACTTAGAAGCTTTGAAGGGCGGACTTATAATCAGTCTAACAGTAATGGCTTAAGGAAAATGAATTCAGTCTTGCTGTGAAGCACAAGCACAAGATATGCCACCCACTAGGGTCCTTCTTCCAGCCCTAATAATTCAGTGCTAAATCTACGGACAAAATTAATTCTCTGTTCTTATAGCAAAGAAGGTTGAAGAGAGAAAGGTGCTGATGTATATCTTGACTAATACTCTGCTAATATTCTCAGCATGTCTAAATGGGTGCCACTAAAGCTGGGAGATTTTAAAGAATATTAACAATGATTTCACCCAATACTTATCACTTTTCAACAAGCATCTCACTCCTCATTACAGGCTATGTGAAGCTCAATTAACCTATCAAGTTTCACAACAGGAACATGTTTTGCTCAGGTGATTATTGTGACAAAAGTAGTTATATCATGAGACACAAGGATTTATTTCTAAGTTATAATACAAATCTTGAAGCAGTGCCAAATGGAAACCAAGCAAGAACAAAAATAAAAAATAAAAAATAAAAATCAGAGTATAAAATAGGCAAAACGGATGCTATCTTGAAAGCAGGTAGGCTATTAACAGTGCATTGTTAGTTCTCTGGGTTGTGTCCACATGGCTTGCTGAATGGAGCTTGGTGGGTAAAGCAAGAAGGAAAATTTCTCACACTAACTGACATTGCTGGCAGTGTAATTTCTTTAGAAATATGGATGAAGGAAAACTTCTTTCCACAAAGCAATCCCTGGGAGTTCCTTACATTAATTCCTACATGAAGTCCAAATTGTATGTTTGAAGTCTAGCAAACCCATTTTAAAAACACCCAGAGGTGGAAAATCTACTGCCTCCTTTAGTAAATAGTTCCTGTGGTTAATCATCTTGCTGTTTAAGTCTAAGCTTTATTTTCAGTTTGAATTTCTGTAGCTTTAACATCCAACCTTTGAAAAATACTGCAGCTTTGTCCACAATGCTCTTTTCGTAGATACTTACAGACTAATCAAATCTCCACATGTGTTTTACCTCTGCCAAGCCAAATCAAATGAAATACTGAATTCATACAGGGAGACATAAGAATAATTTATGTCTGAACTCTGCAAAGAAAACGATTTTAAAAAAGGAGTCTGGAAGAGCAGCAGTTATAGCCATGTTTTAAAAAATGGGTCACTGTCCTTCTGTTTGTATAGTCAGCTTTAATCCTTTTTCACCTCTGGATTTTTAACAGAACACTTGTTCCCTGTTGTTCACGTACACCCAACTTACCAAGCAATCTAGAGAGTTCTAAGTTATTTTGCTCTTTATTTACTACTCTTCCCAAATTTATGTCAGCTGGAAATGCTCTTTAATAAAACAAATAACATAAAATAATATAAATATATTTATATATGTGTGTACATATATATACACATATATATATACATATATATATATTTAATGTAGGTCCTTGTTATTAAACTATTTAATAATAATAGCTATGAGCCATCACCTTTCTGAAATTCCACACTGAAATGAGTTTCTGAGAGCCAAATATTCATTTTATGTGATATTTTGGGATCCAGTACTCAGTTTATTTTCATCTTTGCAAAGTAAGCAATATTAATTATTATAACAAGCACTACCATCTCCCTCCTCCCCTTTTTAGACAGCTCTTCTTCTTGTTGTACGAGTTCTTACAATCATTCCTCAGACAGAACTTCAAAATTTTCTTTTGCATTCTACAATATCAGTCTTTCCAAAATATAATAAATGGAGTTTAGTCCACTTCACAATGTTTGAACTTAAATTAAAACAAACAAACAAACAAATAAATATTTTATATAAAAAGATAATTCAATGGGTTAACTCTTTTATACACTTTTCCAGATGTCTTTAAACACTTTTAGTTTTCCGGAAAAAAAAATCAAGCACAGTTCAGAATTATGAAATATGTCAAAGGATAGGTTTATCGTAGCTACTTCATAGCAGTAGCAAAAACCAGGGAAACACTGTACATCAGCAATAACAGTCCTGGTAAGCATTAAGGCAAACAAATAGAAAGGCAAGGTCTGGAAACTACAGGTCATCTTTAGAGCAGAATAGGCAGAAACTGCTCCCTTCTCTGTTATTGTAAAAGTTCTTATCCTCTTACAGTCAGTTCAACTACACCAAAAGTTACACCAAAAGCATGCTGCAGCCTCAGGTCAGGAAAAAAAAAAATAAAATAATAATTATAAATATATATATAGAGAGAGAAAGAACATTACAAAGATAGGTACAGCAACCCTTTGAACAGAACAATTATGTCAAACTTAAGAGTCTGGATACCAATCAGCAATGTGACAATTGAATCCACTGTTGCAGACAAAATGCTGTAGTAAACGCTCAAGAGACAGGGAAAGGACTGGGGAGGAGGAAGAGAAAAAAATAAATAAAAAAAAAGAGATATTAAATTTGATCATATTAGGATTGATTTAAAGATTGTTTGGAAGCTACTTTCATTTTCATTTTAATATTATTAGGAGATAGCAGCATATAACAGGCTTTGACACTGAATGCTATGCTTTGCATCAGTTGCAGAAGTTGCCTGAAGATGCAGGGGGAAGTGGGGAGGAATTGATCAGATTCTTTCTTTTTCATATGGGAGGGAAAAAGTTGTGTGACATTTACAAAGTCATCTATCACCTGAACAATGGGCTGGAAGACAAGTTTCTACACTTCATGTTTTATATCTTTTTTTTCTTTCTTTCTTTTTTTTTTTTTTTCCAACCTACACACATCCATTTTTATTGGCCTGAGGTTAAAGAAAAAACTCTATTTACTTCCAGAGATAAAAATCAGTTTCTTCTATTTATTCATCTGTTTTTTCCTCTCCCCATTCATTCTTCAGTCAAGTGTACTCTCTCCATATCAAACCCATTGTCTGTAGGTTTTCAAATGAAAACTTGTTCTGCTACCTGCACTGTTCCTAACCAACCAGTCTCAAATAAAGCCATGTCAGTAAGTGCTAAAGTATTTTGAAACTAATTCCAATAATAGGATTTGAGATTTCTGACCTGTGTTTTGGGGGTGGGGGAGGATTGTTTTTCTTTCTGGTGAAGAATATGACAGAGAGACAGACACTGAATGTATTAACTAGAGAACATAATGCTATGCTCTTCATGAAGGATTATGAAGACCCCTGTGTAAGATATCTAACATCATTTGGAGTTTACTGTATGATTTTAAGGATGATTTACTTTATTTTATTTTATTTTATTTTATTTTATTTTATTTTACTTTATTTTATTTTAATCATTTTATTATTTTGTTATTTTATTTCATTATTTTCAGTTGCTTATCTCTTTTCACCCATTTCATCCCAAATTCCAGGACAGACTACCCAGTGAGTCGGTATTAAAGGCCAATCACTACTGGAAGGTGAGAAGAGTTGATTAAGGGCGCTAGTGGATGTCTGTGATAGGTCAATCAGAGCAGAGGATTACAAGAGAACAAAAAACATTGGGGAATCAGCACAGGCATGAGGTTTGTGTCTACTTATCAAAGACTTCAAGGTCTTCAGTATGCTTTAATTTGCTATCATGCTTGCCTTCTTAAAGTAGAAAAATCAAAGTCACTTGCATATCTTTTTTGACTTTACTGTGCAGGATGTGGAAAGAAAATTTCACCTGTTCCACTATTTGAATGTTGGAGGGAGTGGAGATGGATAGAGGAGAGAATTTCGGAAGGAACATCACTTTCTCTGAACTTTCTGTGGTAAATAAATAATTTGGAGTTGACCCCACAGATGTTGAAATGCGTGCAGCTGGAAGTTTCTGGATGACATTATCTCTCTTTTCCTCAAATATGGCATGTAGGATATCAGATTCTCATGCTCTTTCACCAGAGCTGGTCTGCAATGGATTCTCGCTGTAAATGTGGAATAGCTTCTTTGCTGATAAAACTGCACATGGCAAGCAGGATAAGAAATCAGTAGATTTAAGGATAGATGGTACATTGCCAGTCATATCCCAGCCTGAGGGAACATGCATGTTTCTGTTAAAGTCAAACACCTTCCCAGAAGGAACTCACATCTCATTTTCTCATGGAAATCACAGGTCTCATCAGTACAGTAATTCAGTATGTCTCAAATATTTAAGATTAGACAGGACAGCTATAATCTTTTTCTTCCTTCCTAGAGCAGAGATATCATTTGATTTGCCAAGCTGTGTCTGTGGTTGTTTCTCTGTAGGTGCTTATGTGAAAAAATTAAAGCAGAGTTGTGTTTGGCACTTGTACTTGAAAGTGGTTTGTTTGAAAGAGCTGGCCCTCTTAAAAATACAATGCAATTTGAGAGAAATCACTGGTCAAACAAAAAGTGAATAAAGGTATATTTCATATTGCCACTAGTGGATAGAGCGATAACTTCTTTCATTGTATCTCCTTAACCCAATATCTATGGATCATGGAGAACAGAATTCAAGATGTGAGCCATTGATTTCAGATGCTGTCAAGATTTATTTATTTATTCCAAGCTGGTATAACTTGTAGACTTCTTCACATGAGTGTGGCTTGCTTTGAAATAGAGAAGCCAGAATAATGCATCTCAAACTCTCCCCCTCTACTATGCCCTGGTGAGACTGCACCTGGAATATTGTGTCCAGTTCTGGGCCCCTCAGTTCAAGAAGGACAGGGAGCTGCTTGAGAGTCCAGCACAGAGCCACAAAAATGATTAAAGGAGTAGAGTATCTCCCTTACAAGGAAAGGCTGAGGGAGTTGGGTCTCTTAAGCTGGGAGAGCAGACTGAGGAGTGACCTCATTAGTTTATAATTATTAAAAGGATGAGTGTCATGAAGATGGAGCCAGACTCTTCACACTGACATCCAAAGACAGGACAAGGGGCAGTGGGTGCGAGCTGGAACATAGGAAGTTCCACATAAATATGAGAAAAAACTTCACTGTGAACAGGCTGCCCAGAGATATTTTGGGGTCTCCACTGGAGACATTCAAAGCCCACCTGGGTGAGTTCCTGTGTGAACTAATCTAGGTATTCCTGCTCCAGCAGAGGGATTGGACTAGATGATCTTTCAAGTTCCTTTCAAATCCCTGACATTCTGTGAAACCACTTCAAGAAGAGAGTGCAGCGTATTCTCCCCAATTTCTGAAATAAAATAAAATAAAATAAAATAAAGTAAAATAAAATAAAATAAAATAAAATAAAATAAAAATTCCCCATTCTGACTTTGAAACAGGAGTGTTGATGCTTTACTTGCCTGCTTATAGTAAAGACCAGGCTGTTAGTTGAGTTGACTAGTACCTTTGGAAGTCTTTATGCAGTTAATGTTTTCTTTTTCTGAGTGCTCAAGCTCTAACACCTGTGATCACAGCTCTGAGTTATGCCTCTACTGAAAAGTCTGGACATCTAATACTAATTCCACTGAACTGTTATACTGCTAGCTCCTTCAGTGTCACACTAGCTTGTGACCTCTTCTTTAGGCACCTTGAGTAATTCTTTTTTAATTACAGTATTTTCAGATCAGTTATGTGATCAGTATAAATCTAAGTCAGTGATAAGATGCATGCCCTTAGCTGAAATGAGTTCTAGTTCAGCTGGGCCAGAGTACACTCTAACTCAAGCATCATCAGTGCAGGAGTAACTACATAAAGAAAATGTTCTTACAGTCCAAACTGCAGCCTATCCATCTGAATACATTCTTAGCAGACTCAATCCCCTTATGTTTACATTTCACATGAGATCTTTTCCACCACATCCCTTTGCCTCTGCATTGAAATATTAGCAAAATTAGCTAAGATGTTCGCTATCAAAATTCATTACAAACCTCATCTGCATTTACATCCAATAAAACGTAATCATTTCTTCTTCTAACATTTAATTTATATCCAGTAGAAATATTTGTCATACTGTAAAGTATAGTAAATACTGTTCCAACTAACTTTTTACAGCTCTGGTTCAAGTCTGTTGCATGAATACATTAAAGAACAGGGTAAGAATTACACTAGCAAGTGCAAAGCCAGCCTTGTCAGTAAGCCTGGTTCCTAAGAGAAGCCTCAAGCCAGCTGTTATGTCTGGCTTATCATGAGCCACTGCCTTTGATCAGAAAAGAAGAGCCAAGATACACTGAGGTTTATTAATTGCAGGTGTAACATCCAAGTGTGCTATTCCCAGAGGAACTTCACAGCCTGTGGTGACACCACTGGGATTACAACAGCAATACACACAGCCTGCCACCTTTCAAAGTCATCATGTAAATACCAAGTTTCATTTCCAGAAATGACACTGCAGGTAGATTGCTAAAATGGGTTATCCACACGGGAGGACCAGGAGGTGTTTATAGCTTCCCATCTTCGTTTCTTGCCTGTGTTTCTCATGCTCTTTTATCATGGCTACACACTTTCCATTTGCTGCTTCTCCCTGTAGTACAGATCTCTTTCCTCAATTTACTCCCTTGAACCTCATTTTCTGCTATTTTAACTTCTACTCTTAGCACTATCTATGCTTCGTCAATAAATCTCTCCTACTCATTTATCTCCCTGTGAATCTCAGTTCCTATTTCTATCACTTCTGCTCTCTACCAAGAAGCCCTCTCCGTGTTTGACATCCCAGCACACTTAATCACAATGTGGAATAGGGAGATGTTTTCCTTCAGCATGGCTGGCAAAGCACAGAGAAAAAAAATGTTGCCAACAATGGCAATGAATAAACCTTTCCAGTGATCATTATCATGATGAAGTGATACATTTAACACATCCCAGAGGTCCTAACCCACTTCAGAACATTATTAAAGAGATGGTGAAATTGAAGGTGGCACTTGGGTTGTCAGATTCAGATTCTCTCCAATCTTGAGGGATTTTTTAAGAAAAGTAAACAGCTAAACCTGCATGTTTCTGCAATGTACCAGCACTGTATCCTTCCTCAACAAGATATCGTTTCCCATTTGGACGTACAGGGGACATAACAAGAAAGCTACAAATTCAGTAGCTCCTGAACTAAACATGTCATTATATTCAGTATATGCAGTTTCACTCTCACTTTAAATTATACAGGTTTATGTCACTCAGTTCCAGATCAATTCCATCTTCAGTATGCTTTGAAATTCACTATACATGATTGTGTAAGGAAAAGACAGCATGGAACTGGGCTCTACGTTACAAAAACTAGATATGTGCTTGTGTATAAGACTGTTTCCCTTATCAAAATAAATAAATAAATACATAAATAAATAAATCAGAAATCACTTATTTATACAATTCAAAAGTTACAAAAAGGAGGAAAATTGGAAGTTATGAGAAGGATCCACACTTGGCTATTTTGTGATAAAAGGCATTTTGCATATATGAAATATTGACATTACTGTAGTAAGCAGAACCAAAAGTGTTTTAAAAGTAGTACGTTTATCTAATATAGCAAATGCAAGTTGAGATCTACATAAAGAGGATTCTGTACTTTCCTAGATCCAGTTTTGTCTCCTTTGTTTACCAGAAACTGAACTGGCCTGAAACCCTGTGCAATAATCAGAGACATCTAGTGGATAAGTGATAAACTGCAGACAAACACGTAAGAATGCAGTGCTTTCATAATCACTAAAGATACATAAAATGAAATGCTTCAGTTCTCTTGACATTTTAAGGATCCCATTCTCCAAGTCTTTCCAAGCAATGTAGAAGGGTTTTGTTTCTTTGAAATAAACCTTTGCCTACTCACCAAGCTTTAGCTGACACTTCATAGCCTCTTTCCTACAATTCTCTTAGGAAATGGTTTATGTCTCCAATTCTGCTTTCCTGGTCTATGCTTTTACTAGAATATTCCTGTCTAATCACTCAAAATGCATTTCAGAAAAGAAACAGAATTAAAAAAATCTGCACTGAAATAGCTGATGCGTATTTTCTGAGGTAACTCCTACAAAATACTTTCTTTCCTATTTTATTTCATTTCAATTCCTTTGAAATTCTCCTGCCATTATACTGCTGATGAGAAACACAAAAATATTTTTTTTCTTTCTCTATTTTTATTTATCTATGCTTTTCCTTTTGGAAAATTACTCATCTTTGCCATCCATTTATTGGGTCCTGAAATCTACTTTTTAAAAAGTAAAGTATTTCCAACATCCATGAGACTAGTTGACAAAACAAACATATAGATCACATATATAATTAATGCTAAGCTTTCTGTTTGTCAGTTGTAATTGGCATTTTTCTTGCAGGAAATAAATCTATAGCTGTACCTGTTTAATTTTAGATTGGGCATACTTTTGTATACAAATAAGAAATGAATGTATTCAATTTGTAGTTCTGGAAGAAAACAAAACAACAACAACTACATCAAGAAGTAGTTAAAAAAAAAAAAAAAGATTTTAAAGGGAATTCTCTCTCTCTTTTTTTTTTTTTTTTTTTTTTTTCCTTCCTTAAAAATTCCTTTTGCAAGAGAGATGAAACGGGAAAAACTGGTGACCCCTTTCTGCATGAGAGGAAAACTAAGGCTGAAGCTTGAAAGTAGTGCCCCCAGGGAAGAGAAATTCCTTGTGTGAAGCAGCTGGCGCAGGCACACTGCAAGTTTCAGTCCAGACAAATCCCTACTTTCCCTCAAAGCAAACAAACTCCAAAATCACTCAGAACAAACACACTCCAGTCCAAAGCCAGTCAAGACAGCAAGCAAATACACTCCAGAAAACATTAGGCAATTAGAGTCCTGAACTCAGTTTAAACACAGGCACAGCAGATCAGCAAACACTCCCTTCCCCTTATGAAAAACAAACACAGTAGGTAGGCACACTGCTCTCTCTGGCACTGCTGGCCCAGCTCCCCACAGGAAGGAGGGCCACATCTCCCCTTCCTGCATTGCTTTCAATGTTCCCTTCCTGACCAGGACAGGGAATATTGTTTTAACCCTGTTAATGAGAGTTCTTTGTGTGCTTTTTCTATTATTATGATTAGGATTTTATTCGAGTGAGAGTTATGAAACAGCACTGAAAAAGAAGGACCTGGGGTAAGTCCTGGTCAGCAAACTGATCATGTGCTATCAGGTGTGTGCCTTTGCAGACAAGAAGACCGACAGCATCATGGGCTACATTTAGACAGAGCATTCCCAAAAGATCAGGGGAGGTAATCCATCCCTGCTCAGCACTGAAGAAACACATCCACAGTGCTATGCCCAGTGCTAGGCTTCCCAGCACAAGACAGATGTAGATAGACCAGAGGTAGTCTAGCAAAAGGGGATCCAAAGGCACAGTAATGCTGGTAAAACATAAAACATGACAGCCAGAAGCTTTATTAACTATTATCATATTGAGAGAACATTTGGACAACATCTCCTCCTTTGCTCACTTGTTCTTTTTCAAGTGATGTTAGGACCTGCTTCTATAGCATTTCAGAAAAAAAGAGATGAAGAAATGGTCCTAGGCAATGGTCTAGGGAACTCTACTTGAGCAGAGGGGTGAACCAGATAACCTCCCAGTTTAGACCTAAGCCATTTTATGATTCTGTGTGTGTGTGAGAGCACTCTCAAGCTGAAGAAGACATTACAGTGAAGGAAAGCTGCAATGCCACAGAAGATTTTCATAAGAAATGACAATGGATCCAGCTTTCATTTTAATCAAAACAGTGTTTGTCACTCAGAGAGGAAGAAATGGATGCTTACACTAATCCAGGCTTTGCATTCTGAAGGCATGGAGACAACTTTCCAGGTAAGTACTCCCTTCTTGTATTCTTTTGCCTTCCTGTATGTCAGTCCTTTCTCATTGTTTTGGCTTTCTGTTCTGTACATCTGAGGTGGTTATCAAATCTCAATAAGTCCTACATAGGAAGCCCAAATATCTATCTGTAGATTCTGCATAACCTCTATTTCCAAACTGAGACCACATGTTCAACAAAAAATATGGAAATATGTAAGTCTCTACATCCTCTACCTAACATGTGCCCCAAATCTTATGAAGTCTGCAGCTCATTTCTGGACTTGAGCCTATGTTTGAACAGTTTCTTCATCAGGATAAATAAAAGAGTACTTGTCTTCAGAATTTCCTTTCTTCGTGCTGAGTAACTGGTAAGCTCAATAAATAAGGAAGGGAAGGGCCAAGAAAAATGCAAAAGATAGCAATAAAGGTTTCCTCAGTCTGTCTACTGCTCTGCTGCAATTCCTTCTTCATGTTCCAGATTAAACTGAGAAACTGAGCTGAAAATAATGCATTGTACACAGACAGCACTAGCATTATGAGAGCTTATCTGCTGGATATTATAGGTTTCATCTTCTAGTTACATTTTAAGCACAGAATTGTTGTGCACTTACAATGGAAGCTTCCAGCTTTGTTAATTGAAATATTTCTGCTGTCCTATAAGAAGCATACATATCTCATGAAAGCAGGAAGAAAAGGATTCGATTTTACTCATTTTCTATTCTGTGATTTTACGTTACAGGTCCATATTTCTACTGAAGTTTGTAAAATGGCCTTTTTCAGTATAAATCCTGTAGGATCAGCCACTGAGACTGAAGAAGAAATCTTTCATTTTTCCAAATTCCTTTTCTCTGAGCTTTTTACAGACTTCTGAAAATCTGTGATTTGACTAATCCCAGTTAAGTGAACATTCACAGAGCTTTCATACCAGGTTTAGTCAATATTTCTCTCATCTAAGGGCTATTTGTACAAATAATCCTTTCACATGTTAGTAAACATATTTAACAGGAGTTTGTGTTTGCAGGACTACTTCTAGATATATATCTTCATCATATATTGAAATGCAGAACGTGAGACAAGCCAGAGGGTGCAGGTCATCTCTAAACCAGGAGACAAGGAACCATCTTAACTGTTATGCTCTTAAAGAGGCCTTATAAACCTGCAAAGTGTGTATGATTCTGCAGTTTCTTGTCAGCTCCCCACATCCATCTATATCTTCAAGCAGAAGATCATGTGGTTAAACACATGATACATTTACATCTCAATCAAAATGGACAATCTGCTTTATTACAACTTGTTATGCATAGAAGCACAATTTGCTTATCTGTTTTTTCCTTCGCGATGTGGAGGTTGGTGGCCCCAGCTATGGCAGGGGTGTTGGAGATTCATTATCCTTGAGATCCCTTCCAACCTGGGCCATTCTGTAATTTTGTGATTTCAAATTCATTTCAGTATAAGAATATTCACATGAAAATTTTCAAAGAAAAACTGACACATGAACTGAAGAATCCATCTGAATGAGATCATCCTTTTCATGTCCTGGATGGTAGTTTTAGTATCCACAGAAAGCACAGAAAGAGATTCATAAAAATAACCACAGGTTAGTTACCAACAACAACTCAACATCCCTACTGAATTTACATGTTCCTTCCTGTGTTTTAAATTAATTTCTCTAACAGCAATACCGCAGAAGCCTTTGGAAAGAGACATTCTGATGTGGTTTATACACCTATCACATTTATACAAGCAAATATCCATGCAGGGAAGAACAGTGCAAAGTGTGAGGTGCAGTTATAGTGTATGTTATTTCCTTAAATAAATTTGGATGACTTGTGTGTGCTAGTTACTGTCAGGTACCATACTCTTAACAGTGTCATTCTACCTGTCATCTAAATCACTTTGACTGGAACATGCTGGAAAACAGGCACTCACTTAACAGTCCTTGCCTCAAAAAATAGACCTCTAGGGCACCTCAGCTATTCCAAAGGATGAAATAAAAGTATAACGAACCTCAAAGATTTTTCGCAAAGGAAATCCAAGGGATAAGAAAGGAGAAGGAAAAAAAGACTGAATACTGGGGTTTGTCACACAGTCTTGGCCAGATGTTGAGTTCAGGCTCCTGATCAAGACGGTAGGTAGCTGCCTTCAATCATTCGGTATCTGGTACCAAGAGCCCCTCTTCGGGGGCAGTCTCATACATCTCTTCTTTGAATTAAATGCATGTGGCTATCTTCTTTTAAGGAAGGCAAAGGATGTTTTACCGCACACTATTTTCTGATCTCTCACTGGTGATGACATTCTCCAGGAGCCCAAAATCATTTCCAGTATTCTGGCAGAATATTGTTTTCAACAGGAGTAGTTCAAGTGTCACATAGTGGGAGGATCTTAATTAGCATTCTGTCTTCCACAAAATGATACAAGTGAGGTTGGTTTGCTATTCTACCAAATGGCTATTTATATCAAAAATATTCCCCTTTTGCTGTTCACTTTTATATATCTCTGCTGCTGTGGAAAAGGGAATAGAAGTAACAATTATGTATTTTAAAAAAGAGCAGTTAACAACAGTTAAAAAAAAAAAAAAAGTAAATTCAATTATTTATTTTGCCATTCCGAACATTTTATAGCTTTGAAAACTATATTTTATTTGTACTTTACATTTAAAAGAAAGGAAAATTGGATTCATTACATGAAACACCAAAGTCCAAAAGAACAAACAAAAAAAAATTGTATTCAGTTTGGTGCAGAAGGAAATGATTATGTCAGGAATTTAGGGGATATTTTTAAAGAAAAACTTGTGATGATAAATGATAGTTTTGATTATCTTTTGATTTTTTATATATATGCACAGAATAGTAATGAACTATGTTTGTATATTTTTGTTATTTTTGTCTGTACTGACTGGGAGAATAAATTTAGATTAATGTTTCTCTTGTATTTCTGTCTGATATATCTTAGATGTGCAGTTGTATTGCCCTTCTTGGTTTGCCTCCAGATGTTAGTGCAGTTACCATCATGTTTAGAATTAACATAATAGAAACCCACTGTGCTACATGATGGACAAGGACTGAATCAAATATCAAATATGAGGCAGGAGAACACAGACAGGAGAGAAAGAAAAAGGAAAAGAAAGGAAGTGAAAAGAAAAAAAAAAAAAAGAGAGGGAAAGAAAAGGGAAAGAAAAGGGAAAGAAAAGGGAAAGAAAAGGGAAGGGAAGGGAAGGGA
>JAPSGF010000090.1:115706-145837 GCA_035772895.1 Perdix hodgsoniae
TTAGCTCTCTTACCAATGTGTTCCTGGTATTAAAAATACCATATGAAATACTCCATTCTAAGAAAAATGCTACCTTGTGAGGCAAAAGCAAATCTAAATTTTGCTTGTGATGAACAAACACTTTTGCTGTATTTCATGGTTCACATCCCCGGAAAGAATGGATTGGTATGGCCTTAATGGTACAACCCCCGTTTATGCGTCACTAGGATCTGGCTGTCAGGTGCTTCTATTAGCATTTGCATTAACCTTGTGGCACACTGTTTAACTCAAGCTCAGTTTTCTACCGTCCCAGTTTTATTGCCACTGAATCACAAATTCAATTTTCAGTGAGTGCAAATAGCTGAGGAACCACTGCTGGAGTGGTTCTCCAGGATATTCTAGGACATGTTTACACCAATTTATGTTTGGTCTGATTGTCTGCCTTCAACAGCAACAAAGTTAATGTTCAATGCCAAATTCATGGACTTGCTTTGTTTTCCCCATCTTTTTAATTCCAATATTATATGAATTCAAGAGAAAAGATCTATCAAAAACTTGAAAACCAAAAGAATATCTTACAATGGATTCTGTGTTGATGTCTTTTATAACTTACTGGAGGAAAAAAAAAAAGAAATAAAAAAAGAAAGAAAAAAAAAGATTCTTCCTGGATCTCTTCTGGCTTCTTTGTTCTTTCTTCTCTTTTTTCTTTTTGCTTTGAATATCAGCTCAGACCCATGATAATGCTTTGCCTCCAAGGCCAGAAGGGTTAAATTCCTCCCACTCCAGTGTCTCTCTTGAAGCTGGAGTTACACTCATCAAGGATCTAGCATGGGGAGGGCTGGGTTTCTTAAGACAGCCTGAGGGCTCCAACAGCAGCCTTCGCTTTCAATCAATGTCGAGAGGCACAAGTGGAAATTCATTCAGTGAACAGTTGGAGGTCTTTGCCTGTCCATACAGACGCCTGGCACACAATCCCAAGCACAAACTGGTGGCATCTCAGCTGGAAATCTGACATTTTGCCGAACTACCATTTGTTTGAGAACTGATAATTAAACACTCCTTCTCCTTTAAAAATAATAATAATAATAACAAAAAGGGGGATAAAAAATTAAGTCAACTCTACTGGTAACCTTGGAGGCTTCCTTTTGTCAAGGTCTCAGGTACATGCCAAAATATATTCTGTTTAGGATCAGTGCTGGCTGTACAATTGTCTTTTCTGTTACCTGACTGTATTATTCTGACTGTTTTCATTTGACTTGCCTCTGGGATGCTGTGCTGCTCTGGCAGAGAAATCTGTATGCTGGCAGAGTTCATGAACTCACGCTTGCAAGATGATCTTTGCCCTACATGTTTCTAAATATTTTGGTATGTATGTAACATGACAGAATGTGACTTTGCATTGAAAAGCCAAAAAACACAAAGATGGAGAAACATCTTGCATCCTCTCCTTCCTCCGCATCTCCCCCCCTTCTCAATCCTGTCAAGTTTTATTATCCTCAGAAGACAACCAGGTGAGTCATAATATTTAACCAATACTGAGGGAAGGGAGAGGTTTTAATTAATTTCATTACACATTAACAAAGTCCAGCTTATGACTCAGTGGAAGTCTATGCAGTCTTTTGCAGACAGATGGGAACTTATCCTCTCTGTCCTCTGAGCTTACTGGATAAGATAGAGATGCATTAACACAGTTTATTAACTGTTCTGTAGTGCTGCTCAAAATATGATGTCACTGAAATCCATACTACACATAATCTGAAGGCGACTTGGTCAACACAGATTGAAAGCACTGATTTTCATTTCCACTCAGAGAAAAACAATAATAATAATTTAAAAATGTATTTGGACTTTTAACTTAGAGCACCAGGTAAACAGTCCCAGTGTCCTGTATGATTGGATGTCAGCTGGTATCATTCACTTGTGGTGAGAAGTGAACTTAAATTGGTTCTGGGACAGGGAACCAGTCTAGATTCTGAAATGTCAAGGGGCAAATAGTGATACACTTCATAACCTCATGTCAGGAAAGTAATATGTCACAGTTAGAGACCAGAGAAGAGATTCTGTCCTTTGAATTCACCCTGGCATATTTGTGTCACACTGGACATCTTTACCTACAGATGAGCTTGTTTCACTGATTACAGACTTTGTTCTACCTGTTGTTCTACTTCATAAAATTATAGAACGGTTTGGATTGGAAGGCATGTCAAAAATCATCTAGTGCCAAGCCCCGTCATGAGCCACATTCCCAACAACTAGGTCAAACTGCCAGGAATCCATCAAGCCTGGCCTTGTACATCTCCAAGGATGGGGCACTCACAGCTTCTCTGGGAATCTTGTACCAGTGCCTTATCATCCTCTGAGTGAATAATTTCTTCCTAAAATCTAGCCTGAACCTTCTGTTTAAATCCATTTCCCCTTCTCCTACCTGTGTAAAAAAATTGAACTCCTTCCTGCTTGTAATCTTCTTTCAAGTACTGGAAGATCACAGTGAGGTCTCCCTAGAGCCTTCTCTTCTCCAAACTCAACAAGCCTAACTTCCTCAGCCTTTCAACATAGCAGAAATGTTCCAGCCCTCTGATCATCCTTGTGGTGCTCCTTGACCCATTCCAACAGCTCCACATCCTTCTTGTACTAGGGATGCCAAGCCTGGACACAGTATTCCAGATGGGTCCTCACAAAGGCAAAGTAGAGGGGAATAATCACCTCCCTCTCCCTGCTGGACACCCCTTATTTAATGCATCCCAGGACATAGTTGGTCTTCTGAGCTGAAAGCACACACTGCTGGCTCATGTCCAGATTTTTGTACACCAGGAGTCCCAAGTCCTTCTTGTCAGGGCTTCTCAAGCTCCAGGAGTTCATCTCCCAGTCTATACTCATATTTAGGATTGCCCCAACCCAAGTGCAACACTTCGCACTTACCCTGATTGAACCTCATTAGGCTCTCATGGGCCCTCTTGTCAAGCCTGCTCAGGTCCCACTGGATAAAATCCCTTCCTTCTATTGTATTGACTAATTGACTACTCCATTCAGCTTAGTGTCATCAATCTTTTTTATGTTTTACTTCTTCTACTTGTTCTGCTCTGGCTTGTTATTGTTGTTGTTTTTAATTTAACTTCAGCAAACAGAAAAGAAAAAATCAAAGAGCCTATTTCCTGCAAGGTCATCTTGTTTTGCTTTGTTTTTTTCCAGCATATATACAACCAAATCATGCTGCAGAAAGGAGTTATATTCATGTTGCTCTGGGATGTAAACAGAAGCAAGCAGAGCTCAGAACGTCTTGGGATTGAGAAGAGGTACTGGCCTAAAATCACAGAATCATAGAATATCCCAGATTAGTAGGAATAGTATTCCTACTATATTCCTACTATATTCCTACTATAATCCCAGATTATCCACAAGGATCATCAAATACAATTCCACACAAAACCATCCCAAAATCTTGGAATCATAGAATGGTTTGAGTTGGAAGAGACCTCAAAGATCACACAGAATCACAGAATCACAGAATTATCAAGGTTGGAAAAGACCTAAAAGATCATCCAGTCCAACCATCACCAATACTCCCCAGCTAAATCCTATCCCTCAACACAACATCCAAACATCTCTTGAACACATCCATGTTCGGTGACTCCACCACCTCCTTGGGCAGTGCATTCCAATGCCTGACCACCCTTTCCGAGAAGTAATATTTCCTAATGTCCAGCCTGAATCTCCCCTGGCGCAGTTTGAAACCATTGCCTCTAGTTCTATCACTGTGTACACGAGAGAAAAGGCTGACCCCTAGCTCACCACAACCTCCCTTCAGGAAGTTATAGAGAGCTATAAGGTCTCCCCTGAGCCTCCTCTTCTCCAGGCTGAACAATCCCAGCTCCTTCAGCCGTTCCTCATAAGGCCTGTGCTCCAGGCCCCTCACCAGCTTCGTAGCCCTCCTCTGAACACGTTCCAGGGCCTCAATGTCTTTCTTACAGTGAGGGGCCCAAAACTGAACACAGTACTCGAGGTGCGGCCTCACCAGTGCAGAGTACAGGGGGACAATTACCTCCCTATTCCTGCTAGTAACACTGTTTTTGATGCAAGCCAGGATGCCGTTAGCCTTCTTGGCCACCCAGGCACACTGTCAGCTCATGTTCAGCCGAGCATCAATCAACACCCCCAGGTCCGTTTCCTCCACACAGTCCTCCAGCCACTCCGCCCCAAGCCTATAGCGCTGCCTGGGGTTGTTGTGGACAAAGTGCAGGATTCGGCATTTGGTCTTATTGAACCTCATCCCGTTGGCTTCAGCCCAGCTCTCCAGCCTGTCCAGATCCCTCTGCAGGGCCTCGCTACCCCCAGGCAGATCCACACTCCCAGCCAATTTGGTGTCGTCTGCGAACTTACTGAGGGTGCACTCAATGCCCTCATCCAGGTCATCAATAAAGATATTGAAGAGGACAGGCCCCAGCACTGACCCTTGGGGAACACCACTCGTGACCGGTCGCCAGCTGGATTTAACTCCATTCACCACCACTCTCTGAGCCCGGCCCTCCAGCCAGTTTCTTACCCATCCAACAATGTACCAACACTCTCCAGCATCATGTCAGGAGACATATCCAGGGGAAAATAAATAAATAAATAAAATAAAACTCCTGTTTCAATGCTTCTCTTTCAGTGCTTTGGTTCTGGACTGGAAGAGAGAAGAAGGTAGGTGGCTTCAGACCTCTCTAAACTTTTGTCCCTAGACTGCTGCAAAGCCACTGGGCTGAAGCAGTTGTATGGTGAGCTGCATTTTTCCGTATTGTGAAGTTTCTCTTCTTCCATTTACAGTTCTCTTGGCAGATCAATCAAGAAGCATTGGAGAGACAGTGCTCCAGGGAGTGTCTCCAATTTCTGGTGCATTCTGGCCACAGAAGCTTGTGTACGTAATGTGTTCCAGGGCACTGCACCTACATGTTATCTGGTCATTAATCAAATCCCTGCTCTTACGGCTCTCCATGATTAGTCTACTCCCTCATGCAGTATTTCAGAGACTTAACAGAGCTCTCATTAAGGAACAAAGGGATAATGAGGATGAAAAAATAAAGACAAAGGCACATCAGTAAAGAGCAAAAATAAAGAGTAGCATTTATGAAAGATATAATGACCTCAGCAGTGATCATCTCTATTTATTTTTACTTTAAGTCAGCATTGGACACCCTCAGAACACCACAGAGCACTGAAAGGGACAAGTCCTTCCCCACACTCCCCATACTACAAAGCCAGCTCTCTTTGTCTTTGTGAATATCAATGAGCTCGTCTATTCAGTTTTCTTTATACATTACACATTCTCCACACATTACATTCAACTGCAATGTTGCACACTCAGAGCAAATAGCAGCAGTGCACTAAGCCAAATATACCTTTTCAAGTGAATGCCATTACAATGTAAGAATTGATTTGCTGGAGGAGGTCTTGCATATAAGCAGACAGAGCAGGAACAACTAGGGTTAACAAGTTTCCACTTGGAACATTTATTTAGAGCACAGTAATCAAATATCCTGTTGCTACCTTTCAGGACCCAGAAATAGCACATATAGGTCGGCCTTCAACATCATAGGGATGGGACAATGAGAGGGTTATATTTATATAGGCACTCCCCACATTTTCCTCCACCTATTCCAGGCAAGTGCTTCTAGCAGGTAGCTGTCTCTTTGGATATTAGCCTTCACATGCTCTCATTTTTGTTGTCAGCGCAGGCCTCCAGCAACCAGCCTCTGGTGATAACCTTGTCAGTTCTCCCTGGATTAGCCGGGAGAGTTGAATTTTGAGTAAGAGATATGGTGACACACTCCAGCTTTGTGGGAAATGCTGCTGGTGATGCACAAGAGGCATCCACTTTTCTGCTGATGAAAATGTCTGTCACCAGTGTCAGAACACTGAGCTTTCAAGAAACACCATCTTTCAGATAAGACCTAAAATAATTAATTGTGTTAACAATAGATTTACTGTCAAAAATAAACTTGGATTAAGCTCTCAACTAATCCTTATAATTCCATCTTGATGCCAAACTAACTTGAGATGTTTGCCATATCTTCCAAATCTCTTAAGGACATAGGCGTGGAGGCTGCCTTTGTTGCTTTCTTTCCAGAAGAAAAAAGACAATTAAAAGAGTATTTGACAACTTTGTCTTGAAGAGACTCATACTGGATATTCAGTGTGCATTTACAGGGAAATGAAGTAGATTTGCATCACAGATAATTTTCAACATTATCTATGATTCTAGAAGACTTCCACAGGTCAAGTGCAAGTTGAATTGACTAAACAGTAGGACAGTATGTCTTTTATTATTATTATTATTATTGTTGTTGTTGTTGTTGTTGTTGTTGTTGTATTTTGGAATGAAAAATAAAAGAACTATTTTTTTTTAAGGTTCATGACCACTGAATTCCATAGGACCTGAGAACTGTAGGAAAAAATTTCCAAATATGAGTTTAAACTAATATCACAAAATAAAAATGTTGATTGATATAATCAGAAACACAGTTCTTTGGGAAATTGTGGTATTAATTTACTCTTGTTTCTTTTCCACTTGGATTCTTTCAAAGCATGAAACCTTTATACAAATTCCAGCAGGGAGTGGCATTCATGTGATGCTGACCTCTGTGAAGTCCTGCTACGAAAAGGGTACAGGTGTAAAATTTTGTTGTGTAAGTCTTGAACTGGATGAGCAGGCTCATTTTGCATTAATTGCCAGAATTTTTATGATATTTTTCAAAACATAGTCAAGATGTCAGTTCTCCTCTCATGGCTACGCTGCCTTCTTCATAAATTCTGTACCTATCAGATAGAAATCTCTTCCATAACATTCATCTGGCTGCAGTTCTTTTCACCTACCCCTACACAAACATGCTACGTATCCATGCCATCTGCTTTGTGGGTCATTTATCATGATAAATTTCAGAGCAGACTTCAAAACAGCATCATTCACTGTTCTCGAATTCTTCAAAATATTAAAGACAGTGTAAATACACATTCCTTTTCAGTCAAGTCTTAAGCCTGCCTCTTGTCTTGCCTCACCTTGCCTCACCTCACCTCTCCTCCACTCCCTTCCACTCCCCTAACCTTTCTTTTCTTTCCCTAACCTTCGCTTTGCTTTCCTGATAAGTATAAGCTTACGACACTTAGTCACTGAATAAGGATTGTAGAAGACTTGTCATTTCAGAGTAAGGTTTCATAGAAATATTTAGCAATTGACAGTCATTATTTTGCAAACAAATTGTAGGTCAGTCACAAGGATTAAAGGTTATTTCAGAGATTACCATATTTCTTCCTGATTATTTATTTTTGTCATTTTTCTGAAAGCTCAAGCTAACTAGAGATCGTTCAGTCTTCCAAGCCTGGGGGGAAATATTCATAGTACATCCCTTTCCAAATATTAAGCGTAAAATTGCATGAAAGCATTTTAATGCAAGAGAAAAAATAATCATTTTTGAGAGGAAGCAATGTTGAATGTGAAAAATTATAACAGTGTTTGTTATTCTGTTGGGTTTCAGAATGAGTAGCCTCTTTACACATATTTGCCATTAAGGATTGATCTAAACATGTTGTTTGTTCTTTAATTAGTTTTCTAAACACGTAACAAACTAAACTGAATAAATCAAAATGACCTTTAAATTCACAGAATTACAGCCTATTTAAATGACCATAATAAGATAATAATAATCCAAAGTAATAGTAGTTCTACTTTCTGTACTCTATGATTGTCTATGTGATATGTGACATTATTAATTTCAAAATGATTAATTTTTTTTTCCCCCATGGTATACATTTAATACAGTATTGATGTTGTTATTAATATACTGTTCCAAAAGTAATGCCTCTAATTTTATTAGGTTGGTCCATGATATCAGAGGTGGATGTTGGTAGTGTGGCAGTAGAGGTTGAGCATTCCTCCCAGTATTTCATTAAATGTTGTTGTCATGTGATGGATGGCAACAGAGGGAGTCTGACAAAATGGTATCTGACATTGAAGTGAATATGAAGAAAAAGTGTGTCACTGAATTCATCTATGTGGAAAAAATTGCATCCACTGACATTCATCAATGCTTGCTGAATGTTTATGAAGACCAGACAGTGTATATGAGCCCAGTGATATGGTAAGCACTGCATTATAGCTATGACAACAACAACAGTGATTAATCTCTACATGTACAGATTTTTACCAGTGCAGCATGAAGGCCTTTGTTAATCACTAGAGAAAAGGCTTAGCTAGTGGTGGTGACTATGTTGGAAAACAGTGTTTTGTAGCTGAGAATTTCCACTATCATTCCACTATAATTGTACTCTATTGGTTGTTGTTTCTGTTGAAATAAGTAGAAGGCATTACTTTTGGACAAGGTTGCATAAATGTATCAGTAAAGATACAAAGGAAAACTAGTCCCACTTAATGATGGTTGGCATTACATCAAAACAAGTCCAAAAAGGTAAAGAGAGAAAAGGAAAGGGAGGATGAAGGGGTACGGGAAAGTGTGTGTGTGTGGGGGGGGGGGGGGGGGGGGGAGTAGGGGAGTAGAGGGTGGGGGAGGAGAGGAGAGGGGAGGAGAGGATTTTTGTGGTTGTTGTGAAAATTTTATTGTATTTTTCAAAATGTATATTCCCTACTCAAAAACAAAATTTGATGAAGAGCTATTTGAGATGATATGGTTATTTATTCTAATAATTATCTGGAAATGCTCTTACAGTTTTGCATACTTTGTGTTTGTTTTGGACTTAAGTACCCCTTAGACTAATGTATTCTCCTACATGCTGTATCTACAGTACAAACATCTCAGCAGAAATGCAGCAAGTACTATAGTGCACAGAAAATTATGTTTTCCATTTCTAGATCTCAGCCAAGCACATTAGCAAGTTGTAGAAACTTGTTGCTCCTGTTCTGTTCTAATCTGCGAATAGATTAATGCAAAGTACAAGTAGTTTGAATCTTAAAATCATAAAATCATCTAAAATCCCAAATAAAAAATGACTTACAAGCATCACCATGTCCCACTCCATGCCTCCACCCAAAATTCAAATCTGTGTCTGAAAGCACATAGATTTGATGTCAAAAGCATCTACTTTCCCAAATTTCTGCCTCTTCCAGTGACACTTAATTGATAAGTGATCAAAAGCTCCTCTGGAGATTTCCTGCAATTTCCTCATTTCTTAAGTATCCCAAGGACAAAATAGGCACTGTCTAAGTATTGGTGAATACCCCCTGAAGTCTACTACAACTGACACTGCAAATGTAACTTACTTTACTAAGAGCACTGTGGGCAAGTGCATAAAGGCTCAAAGACATGAACAAGTGGCTAGGCAACTGTATATCACATGATCCTATGTCAGCTCATCTGGGACCATTCCTGTAATTTTTGCCCCATAGCAAATCTGAACTATTACACACTAAGCTTTAAAAAAAAAGAGAATTAATTCTACTTACCTTGCAGTCTGTCTGCATGGATTTGTTATCACAGTTTAGCTTACTTTTTAGCTAATTACATAAATAAATGATTTGTACACCTGGCACACTAGGCCAGATGTTGTTCATATGCATAATAAAGAATTCTTTCCTGCCTGCAGAGCTTGTGCTTAAGCAAACAAGGCAAAGGGTATTGTTATTCACTATTTTGCTACAAGAGAAGCAGAGATGCATATGACTGAGAAGTTGGCTTGTCCCAGTCTGTGGGAAGAGACAGGGCTGAACACACGTATCAAATGAACGAGCTGTGAAATCAACTTTCTGATGAACAGCAAGCTTTTTCCACTAGAGTGGTATGTAGTATTTTTCTCACATAGTAATCACTGAACCCATAGAAAGTTTTCATTCCTGATTCCTAACAACAGTCTTCTCCAAGACACAACATTCAAACAAAATGTAGGGATAGAGCATTCAGGGAGGTTTATGAACCTTGTCTTGAAATTTATTGACCATGTTTCAAAGGGAAAAGGAAGCTCAACATTAACAGTGATCACAGCACAAATCCCCTTACAGGTAAACTCGGCACCTGATAGATTAGTAGGGACAAAGCTCTGAAGTGGCCCTACTCACATTCAGGCTTCTACTTATACAGAATTCAGAAAGACTCAGTGTAAGTGTTACAATGGACCTTGGTTTACAATCGATAAACATTAAAATTACAAACTTAATTGTCCTCGCTGAAGATTGACAGTGAAGTCCTTTTCATTTATAAGAGAATCCAAGAGGTTTGTTTGACAGCCCTCCATACTCACTACTGTACAATAACCAGAGCTAATTAAAAACCAAACAAAAACAAAAAAAAAAAAAAGAACAACCTGTGCATAAATGTGAATTCTGTTTATGCTTATGTAAATCACTAAACAAGCAGAAAGGCATAGAAGTTATGAAGAATGTCCAATAGTTATGAATGTATCATGTGACATAGAAATTTTACTTAAGGTTCTTTGAATCTTCATCATTTCTCTTGAAAGAGAAAATAGATAGATAGATAGATAGATAGATAGATAGATAGATAGATAGATAGATAGATAGATGATAGATAGATAGATAGATAGATAGATAGATAGATAGATAGATAGATAGATAGATAGATAAAGTAAAAATATTCCATCAGAGCTTAAGAACAAAAACAGAAAATGTCTAGAGATACCACGCTAATCATCATTTAACTTAGGGGCAATTATTTAAGTTGATGTTGGGCATGCAATAGACTTAAAAGAATAAGAAATATTCAACAATCATTATTTTGCTCTTTCTGTCATCTTAATGCCATCTCATTGCCATCCCACAGATGACATGTGCCTAGCAAATATTCATACACATACAGTATAGACTAAGCTGCATGGTCCCTTCAACTTGCCACTCCTAAGATTACAATCAAATATACATTCACATTTCCTATGCAAGTAAACCAAAGGTAGTCATACTAATCTTCACACAGAGCACTGTAACAAATGTTTAGAAGAGGGTTTTCTCCTCCATGCATAATTCCAGACATTTTTATTTATTTGATTGATTTGTTTATTTTTCTTCCTTTTTTTACTTTAGTTTTCTTCCTTTTAGCCGAGTATCTGTCTGCATACAGGAACCTGTGCTGATGAATTCTTTTGGGTAGAATAAAGAAAAAGAAAAGGGAATTAAATGGAAAGAGACAACCTGGTCTGGTGAATAAAGCAACAGACTTGAGGGGATCTGGAGACCTAGATACTATTCCCAGCACTTCCCTGCAGTGTGAATTTAGGTGAGTCTGAGCAAACTTTCCCTCCCCACACTGCTGCCTATTTATATTGTAGGGTCTTCAGAGTAACTACCATCCCCTGTGGCATGCTTATACAGTCCAAAGTGCAAAGAGGATCTGTTCACTGTTGGAGTATTATACAAATAATAATTGAAGCAAACCTCAGAGATCCACATGTCAAAGATAATGTAAGTCTATCTTTGCACAGCTGGTGTGGTTGCAGATGGTTCTGGGTTACATGTGGTATATGGATCATACAAATGAATAAAAATACCTGGTGACAACACAGGATTTATGTTTCATCAGCAGTTCCAATAAAGCATGCAAAATCTATGGACCCAAATAAAATACCAGTATAATAACAGAGGTGAATGGGATTTTATCTGATGGAAAATGCATGGGTCTCTCCCAGAGTAACGCCTCTTATTTATTTATTTATTATGAAATCTACAACAGATAGAAAAAGCAGAATAAAATTATTTGATCAAGCCAATTGTCAGTTACAGAATACTTCCTTTGGCTATACATTTTCACCAGTGACGAACAAGAGCCTGCATGCCATACTCGTAAAAGATCTGTAACAGTAGAGGTAACCTACTCACTGTTTCACAGCTACTAATGACAATATCATTAGAAAAATGTTTCTCATGCTGTTCGTCTTTCATCAGCTTGAACAGATGGAAATAAGAAGACAACCAAGCCAGATTATATAATGGGTGTAGTTGGACAGTTCAGCCAAGGTTGGCAGTACGCTCCATGGTATTCAACCTGGTAGCCTAATGTTATCATTTTGCAGGAGAAAGGTTGTCTTCTTTTCTGTCTTGACTCTCGAATTTCAAGTCTTCAGCTTAGTTAGCATCAAAATGTAATGGTTGGAGTTGATGTTTGTCCAGATTCCAGGAAATCCAGAAGAATCACCCATTTCCTATCCCAAAAGACATTGTGTATCACTTTACCTGATGTGGTCTTCTTCTTCAATGAATTTATGTCACTACTCCACTGACTGTCATTCTGACTTCTGCTTATAGTGATGACACTACATCTCATCTGGTACATGTGGTATCTGGATCATACAAATGAATAAAACTATCTGGTGACAACACAGGATTTATGTTTCATCAGCAATTCCAATACAGCATGCAAAATCTATGGACTGGTAATAACGCAATTCCAGATACTCACTTTCAGCCTCATATTCTTACAATAAGTCCTGACAAACTGTGAAGCACAGTTGTGAATGACATCCAATACGTGGCTTGTCTTTTACATCACCATTTCCACTGCTGTGGCTACTCGTGCTAACATCCACTGCTTGGTCTCTGTAAATGTTCATCAAATGCTGATGAATGGCAATGGGTCATGGAAAAATTCAGTTACACGGTTTGCTTCATATGTCAGATGACATTTTGTCAAACTGCCTCCTGCTGCCATCTGTAACATGACAACAAAATTTAACTGAGTATTTGTGGGAAGATTCAACTGACACCTGCCTCTGAAGTTGTGGGCCAGCATGATAAAATAGGAGGCATTACTTTCAGAGCAGTTCTTGTAAATATGAGTTACAAGGCAAAAAGAAAAAAAAGAAAAAAGAAAAAAGAAAAAAGAAAAAAGAAAAAAGAAAAAAGAAAAAAAAACAGAGAAGAAGAAATTCAGCAGCCTAATGTTCAAAGAGCCCAGTATGCCAGAAAGATAAGACTGTATTTCTCCTGTGGGTAATATCTGGAGGTAAGGAGGAAACCAAAATCCCTCTTGTTAGCACCTCCTTTTGTGCTGTGCATGCTTTTGACTCAGGTAATATGGCTAATACACTCAAATACCTCATCCTTCCTTGAAGAAAGTAACTATAGCTAGAAAGTGTGGTATTATGTACTTCTTCACAACATGGGGAAAAAAATGAAAAAGGTGGAGTTTAGAAAGAAAGAGTTATCCATATAAATAATATCCAGGACAGCATAGACAGGAGGTTAGATTCTTCTGGCACATTTCAAACATGGGTTGAAATGTTATTCTGTTTTCTCTCTATTTCAGCCAAAATCAGAGCAAACAGGAGGGTGTTTTATTGTTGTTTGTTTTTGTTCTGTTTTAGTCAGCTTTATTTCTTTCATTCATTATTTGGTTTTAGGTTTGGATGTGTGCTTGTTGTTTTTTTGTTTTGTTTTGTTTCGTTTTTTGTTGTTGTTTGCATGTTTGTTTTTGTTTTCCTTTTCTACATTAAATGCAGCAATGAATATTCCCTGATGAACTTTTGAAGAAGTACAGGACTTGAACTTCAGACTGCTGCATAGAAAGTCATACAGTACTGAAATATTATCTCAAGTGTTAGTTTTTCATTCAGTTGCTTCTGATGTCTATCTGTCTCTGTATATCTAGTCTTAAACTAAAAGAAAGGACTACTCTGTAATTCAAACATCTGTGTTTATTCTTAATTCAGAACTTTATCATGGTTTACATTTTATTTTTTTCCATATCTTCGAGTACTTTTGTCTAAATTTTGAAACTCTGATGGAACAAATCCCAGTTTATCTCAAACTCTAAAAGCAGACCAATGTATTTACATATTTGAACTCTGATCAGACTAGGCATGCACAGAGCCTATGTACATGTATCAAGTCTAGGCTGCAGATGGGTGACAGACAGCAAGTGTTGGAAAACAAAAAGGCTGGATACATATGTATCAGTGATAACATTTTAGATAGACATAACCTGATGGATTTCTTCAATAGCAGGAGCTTTGCTTTGGTTAGTCATCAAGCACTGATTCCATTAGCAACTGAGCAGTCCTTGCTGCAACTGCTGAATGTCTGTGGTGTGTTGATCGTGACCATATATTAACAACCCACAAGCTTATCGCTCACTCTCACTATTCAGAGGAAGTCAACATGTGGCACAATCAGTCCAACGCTCTACAAGTCTCTAAGCAGTCTTGGAAGACAGTCTCTATTAGCTTTTATTACTAAACATGATTTTGTATGATATAGAATATCCCATTGTTCAGTTTGGTTGCCTGTCCCATCTGCATCCCTTCCCAGCTCCTTGACTACCCCCAGCCTAATCCCTGTGGGCAGCAGGGCAGAGTGTGAAACAGAGTAGAACTTGGCACTACAAGTGCTGTTTAGCAAAAGCTATGGCATCAGAGTGTTGACAACAGTATTTCAGTTACAAATCCAAAATGCAGCACTACATAGACTGCTGTTAAGAAAATTATTTCTATCCCAGTCAGATGCAAAGCAATGCCTTAAGTTAAATTTCAGTTTGATATATCATACATCATCTATTCTCAGCTTGATCTTTCAAACATCTTGCATTGAAGCCAAGTACAATCTTGTGATTACCTCACATTGACTGCTAAATTCTTTGAGATATCATTAACCTGACTGTAATTCAGGAAAATGTATAAAAATGTAATTTTCAGCCTTAGATGTCGTCTGAGAATAAACTTGAATAAACTAGGCAAAAATATGCCCATTCACCAACATCTTTTGGAGTCTGAAAGTCCCTCTCTCCCCCAGAGAGGGACTTCAGCAGTATTTATACTTCAGGAAAATATAGATAAGAATTTCAGTTTAGTGTCAAAATTAGAGAGAAAACAATCAAGGATATAAGCAGTACAGATGCGCAAAAAGTTATTTCATTCCCAGTTTACTCTTGTCAGCTTCATTTAAAATTTCTTCTCTCCATCCTTAGACATATTTATTTCTCTTTGTATTTTTTTTTCTTTTTAAATTTGGTTGTTTTAAAGTTTTCTGCCCTGAAAAGCAGCTGGAATCTCAAAATGAAATTAAAACCACCTAGGTGCCAATAAATATATTCAATAGATATGAGACTAAATTAAACTAATTGACATTTTATTAATATTCTGCTGTTTGTTCCCGCAGAGTTAAAACTGTACTAGAAATCCTATTATATGACGATATACTCTGGACCATCTGGTAGCCAAACATTTCTGATTATAAATAAGTCATTTTTGTTAATTATTTATTTGGGAGTTTTTGTTTATTATACAAAAATCTGAAAAAGGAGAAGTAGGAAAATGTACCGTGTTTTGTACTGCATCATTTATAAACAAAATCTTGTGTGTAGATAACTCGAGTTGAGACAGAAGAAAGCCCTGAATATTAATTTGGTTTAGTAATTTCTGAACTGAATCTTGTTTGTAACCCTTCTGTCTTCACTTTGTGCGAACATATATGCACTTATCAAAGCAAACACTCAAAACGAGTAGATGGTTAGCTCTATTTTTAAATTTAAAAAGGAAGGGAATGATCTGTTCATCACAGAGAGAAAAGAAGAGGATACAATTTAAATTATGTCCACAGAGACCCCATTTATGGAAGGGGAAAAAAAAAAGGAAAAAGAAAACTGAGTTAATGAGTATAAGATTCTGGGACCATTAGTGAAGGAAAGCTGTAGGCTCTTCAGTACTGGAGGTCTATGAGAAATTATTAACATCTATCAGGAATGTAGTGGGTAGAATTGATCTTTCTTTGAGGAACTGCATTTGAGTCCTTGCGGATGGACTACTTGGTTTCTCAGTGTATCTTCCAGCTCTGTTTTCTGAATTAGAGATTACAGTCCGTACATTATTGATAACTGCTATAATTTTTAAGTTTAGCCTTCAAGCAAAATCTTTAACACTGTGAGACATAAAAAGTCATGAGATTTGGCTAGTAATTGGGTTCAATAGAAATTAAAAGAAACTACCAAATAAAGATTTGTTAAAAACCTTGAGAATTATTCACCTTGACTGATATTTGCATTAAGTTCAAAAATATCCTTGGTAAAGGAATAGAATAGACTACAATATCCAATAAGCTTAATAAATTGGAGGAATGTTTATTTATGGTCTTTGAAGCAATGAGGATACCAGTTCCTGTGCACTTTACACAAACTAGTTCATCTATGATCATCCAGATGTTGATACTGTTGATTCCAAAAACAAAGGAAACCATGTGGCAAGTGGTGATTTCCTCTGCATTGTGAGAGTGAGTGAGAAGCTCATGGGTTGTTAGTATACAGTCACGATCAACCCACCACAGACATTAAACAGTTGCAGCAAGGACTGCCCAGCTGCTAATGGAATCCATGTGGAAATGCTCATTGTTTTGCATGCATTCCCGAAGTTTTTTAAACAATCTGACAATCCAGCTAACCAATTTTTTGAGAAAACAAGCTGCTAACTCTGCATTACGTAGGAGCTGATTTTCATAGCAAACATTCAGACAACAAATATTACTCTCCCTGTCTGAACAGTTTGGGATATGACTTGCTTTTTACCCAGGATTAAAACTTTTAAAATAACATTTCCATCTACTTCCTCCCACATTTTTGCAGATCCTAAACTTGTTCTGCCAGACCAACTGACAACATAGGAAGGTATAGTTTAGAATTTAGGAGTATTATCCTTTCTCTCAGAGAATGCAGGGCTTTTTTGGCTTTCTTCCTCCAGAGCTATGCATGCTTCCTCCAGAACTCTGCATGATGCTGAAAAACAGAAACTTTTTCTGATGCTTTCTCTCTTGAATAGTTTATATGTAGTGCTGTGTTCATTCCCTTCATGGTGGTGATTGTTCAGGAAATGTGAGTGAGTAACTGTGCCTAAGTATTTACATTCCAATATTTTATTAAATAGCCAGTTAGTATTATCACACAGTGCAATAAGAGCCAACTATCAGATGTCCTTCAGACTAGGGAAGGCAAATCCACAGAAGACTGAACTTCTTTCTTTAAGGCTATCTTTAACTATTAGAGTGTATGGCCAGACATGGGCCGGGTATGTTACTTCAGCTTTGGAGGCAGGCTAGCACACCTTCTTCTGCACAACTGAAAGATAACGGTGCTAGCTTTTGAATCTGGCACAGTGTTGAGTGACGTTGTTGCTGACCCAGAGAAGGGGCCAATAGCAGAAGTGAATTTGAAACCGTATACATTACTGATTGACTGATTGATTTATGTTTATCTGTTAGAACTGTGAGCACCTCAATTGCTGTATTTCTGGTGTATTTGGATGTTATCATGGTTACAGACAGCCAAGAGGGACCATGTGTCTCTGTTTTCAAAATGTTTTATAAGGGTGAACATATTTCCTGTATCCATCTTCAGATATCTGACAGTTCAGCTCATGAACTTACTAATACTTGGAGGATATGCAAAACCAAACATAGAATGGGGATAGCCTGTGGCTGAAATATGAATTTTAAAATGCCTAGTATTAACTTCTTCCGATCTCATACTGGCTAGCAGGAGGAACTGTGCCTGTCTATAGCTGGATGTGGTTCAGTGAATCATTTTACACTTTCAAAGAGCTGTGGCATCATGGAAGTCATTAAAAAAACTATATGCTTGATCACACAGAATAGGAAATAGTGACCAGAACTGCACTGAAAGCCTGGCTCTATCACTTCAAAGGAAAGAAGAAGAAAAGAAAAAATAAAGTTACCCTCAGAACAGCTTTTGTACCTGCACACACTAAGGTTAATCAAATCTTATGCTTCAGAGTACATGGTTGATTAACTTGTGTGTCTAGAAGATCTTCCCCTTATTTGCCATTCTACTGTTATCCAGAAGTAGGGCATAGTTCATGTTAGTTTGGGGATTTTTTTTTGTTATTTTTTCCATTATTCACTTGCCACAGGAATTTGGAAAACTGGTGGTAGCAGTGAAAAGAGCTCTATGCCTAACAGCTCTATTTCAGCAAAGAGATAGGAAAGACTGGAAGATTTTATATGTATTAGAATATAAAATGATTTTTCTCTTATGAAAATGAATTGCCTGCATTCTTACAAAACTATAACTGAAAAAGGATTATTCTTCTATGAGCTACTGAAGTAGAGAAGCTCTCACTCTCCCTCACTTTATTCCTACCTGTGAAGTGGGCATACTATAACATCTCATGTGCTCAGGGACATGATTTAGCGGAGGTCTGTAAGGGTAGTATGGTTAGATTGTGGTTGGACTGGATGATCTTTAAGGCTTTTTACAACCTGAGCAATTCTATGATTCTATGATTCTATCTTTGTGCCGTGATTTAACACACGAAGAAGGTGATGAAAGTGTTTTAATTTTAGGAGTTCTTGTTTGTTTGTTTTTCCACTTAGAACTTCACAAAAAAAGCTTGAAAGAAGTCTGGTTTCTCAGGATTTCCAACTCCTTCCTTATTTCTTCTTCTTTTTTGTGAGAGCATCTTCTTTCTATTATTCTTCAAAGTCCTTTGTTAAAAGTCCCTTTAGCATTAATTTCATTTTTCTGTTTAGTTATTTTAATTTAAAGATACTGAAAGGTACTTAGTCTGTCATTCAGGATAGCACCACAGACTTCATTCATATTCTGGACACTGACTCTTGGCAAAGACTTGACCATGAGAGTCTGTAAGAATTTATGATGACAAGGTCCTGATATTGCAGACATTTCTAATTTCATAAAGAGCTTAAGGCACAGAACATTGTTTATATAATTATTGAAGATATAACTACCTGTTTACATGGTCTTACTGATAATCATGGGCTGAAGCATATACCCAAGTTATCCACCACTTGAAACAATACAGCACAGTCTGCTGAGAGTACTGTTTAGCTCCGCTTTTAATTTTAGCCTATTTTAGTTTAGCCTGTTTTTTATTATTTCAGTTTTGAAGGATTTTAGAAAGTTGATAGTATCAGATAGGGGACTGGTTTGTATCATAACCTTGAAAATGAAGTGGGAAAAACTCTATTCTTGAATTGAGAGTATGGAGGTGTGTGTGTTAAAGAGAATATTAGGATCTATGTATTTTGGACCTGCAGATATCAAGTGATAAATTTACCATGGTTTAATTATTCTGCTCCGATAGTCTTGGGAAGGGAAATCTATTCTGCCTTTCTGAAGTCCACTGGGGAATATAGGCAGAGAAGTTTTAAGCAACATGTTGTTTTCATCACCTAAATAAACTTTCCTGCTGAGTATCTTGAAAAAGGTAAATCTTAGGAAATCCTGGTTCTTGTAATTTCTTTATTATCTACTTAAACAATATTGGAAAATGAATGTCACTTTATAAAAGTTCAATCTTTACAAATTTATGGAGATTTTTACCCAAGGATTGCTGGATTTGTACCCTAAACAATTCTTATCCCAAAGTGTTTTGTTTTTTTTGTTTGTTTGTTTTCTGTAGTCAGAAATGCCAGTTGTAATTCTGTCACTTATGAACTCTATGTTTATTTGCTATGAAAAATTGTCCCTAATTAAATTACATTTCCATGGTTTAAGATGTTTATATTTTTATATCAGTGAAGAGAGCAGAAGTTCACTGTCTTTCAAACTGTATGCTCGTAACACTTTTTCAGCCACAGAAAGAAGAGACAGTTTGGTGGAGTATACACAATTATTTTTTGTTACACTGGATTTTTAGAATAGCTTTTTGTATTTATTTATAATGTTTATCAGAACTCTAATGCTAATCTAATCTCCTAAAAAAAAAAAAAAAAAGAAGTGTCATCAGGCTTGTAATAAATGATACAGTGGAGATAAAGAATGTATAATGTTTTGCTGTTTCAATATGGTATGAAATTCTGGTTTAGATCTACACTTAGAAATTATTTATATCCTCTTATATCATATCAATTTAAATAATATTCCACTTATCGAAGCATAAAGAATAATGTTAATATTAAAGTTTCTATTTAAAATTTGCTAATTGCACATGAAGGGTTTATATCTGCTGCATTCAGGGTTTTTTAAATTTAATTTTATTGTATTAGAAAATCTATGAGGTTAAATCTGCAGAAATTATTGCTTTTAAATGTTGTATAATAAGAATCTTGCTGCTGTTGTGAGCACTGAAAAATGTGCCTTCATCTCAAATAAGCCTTGTTAAAGCTACATTTCTGGAACTGCCAGGATTTAAAACTAAATTTGGGCCCTATCCAGCTCAGCTTGACTCATGTGAGGAGCTCCATTGTCTCTGAAGAAATCTTTGTCTAAGCAGGCTTTACTACATCTCCATAGAGATGTAGTACTACATAGAACTACACAGATTTTCATGCACAATTACTGAACCTGAGAATATCTGGAATTGGGGAAGAAATGGGGTTGTATGTACAATATCCCCATTGATGCTTCTGAGGTGACTCATTGATTTAAAATTGATAATAGTCAGGAATGAGATAACAAAATACTGTCTCTGACTAGGGACTGGACTAAGCTGAAGGTCTGTTTTACCCTTTTCCACATACCTAGATCAGGCAGACAGTGTTGCAGGTTTGCAGGAACGGCTGAGGATTTGATGACTGTCTGCAAGCAAAATAATACCTGTTTGCCCTTGGGCAGCTTAGCACTGCTAAGGGCCAAACTCAGGAAAGTACGCTGTCAATACCAGTTTGCTTGATTGAGACCCTTAGAGGAAATCAGCAGAAGTGGTTCACTCCCCTGGGAAAGATAAATATTAAAGCAAATATGAACCTATTGACTACTGAAGTCATGTGAATAACACTCATTGACTTCAATATCAGCTGAAAATGGTCCAGTATTACCACAAAACTTATGGACTTAAGTGAAATAACACTTGCTTGTTTTAACACCAAATAACAAATCAAATTATCTTGCTTTTTGCTTTAAGCACAGAGATACCGAGTTTGATTCTCTTCCCACTTTAAAACAGTGACATAAATCTGCCAGAAAGCTCTTGAAGACAGAAGGATTATGTTATCAGAGAACAGACAAGAGAGCAGATTCAGTCCCACTTCTTGAGACTGATATATTAAAAATTTGAAGCTGAAATGTTTCAAATTCATGGTGGACATGTCCACATTCTGCCAAGTTCAATTTTTAATTTTTAGCCTTTGATAAATCTGAAGAAGTAAACCATTTATTTCAGATAAAGATACAAAGTTAGGATTCTCATCCAAATTTGAAGGCCATCTTGCAGGTATTCTTGTGAGAACAGATAACCTACTTTATTAGATCTGTTCTGTGTCCTAATTAATAGAACGGTTTGGGTTGGAAGGGACCTTTAGGATCATCTAGTTCCAATCACCTACTGTAGACAGGGACACCTCCCACTAGCCCAGATTGCTGAGAGCCCCATCCAGCCTGGCTTAGAATGCATCCAGGGAGGGGATATCCACAGCATCACTGGGCAACTTCTTTCAATATCTCAATCTCAGCACCCTCACAGTCAATAATTTCTTCCCAACATCTAGTCTGCATCTACCACCTTCCAGTTTAAAATAATTTCTCTTTGTCCTGTCACTGCATGCCTTTCTAAAAAGTTCCTCCACAACTTTTCTGTAGGCCTCCTTCAGGTACTGGAAGGCTGCTATAAGGTTCCCCCAGTGTCTCCTCTTCTCTGGGCTGAAGAGCCCCAGCTCTCTCAGCCTGCCCCATAGGGGAATTAATATCATAGAAAGAAAACAATAATTAAGAAAGAGACAATAATCTATAAATTAATAGTAAAAATTTCCACAGTTTCCAGATAGATATCCTTAAAACATGAATTGGGAACATTGGGAGCCTTTTCAAATAATATGTGCTTTTTTTTTTTTTTTTTGCATGCACTTATACACAGGAGCACAAAAACATTTAAGCACAAACCTTAATAAATCGCCAGGTTTATTAGATGTAGTTTCCTCAAATCTTTGGTACATTATTGGAACAAGCACTGCTGAGCTCCAACAATGATGATATTGATTGCTGAGAGGCATTTATTTTGTACTGGCTAATTAAGCACATGAAAGCCATGAAAAGGATTGGTTCTCCCAGCCACACTCTTCCCATCAACAGCCGGTTCCCTGCAGGGTTAAGTAGAACACGTTAAATGATCACCTATCTCAAACACCAAATGACAGTTTCAAGGTAGTAGAGAAAGCCTAGAGTTACTGAGGGATAGGCTTCAATTTTATCTTTTCAATCAGAGTAATAAAGCAACTGAGGAAAATCACCTTCTTAAAAACTTGGGGAGGTCTAAAAACAATTTTGCCTCACTTCTTATATTTTTGCCAGAAATGCTCCTTGGGAAAAATTTTCGTCTCAATGAATGTGTAGGCTATGCAAATCTTGAGCACACAGCTGACACCCCTTGCAAGCCCCGCCTGCCCTCCTCTAGGGATAAATTACCCCTCTGGTACAAATTATACATGCACACCAGATGGGGTGAATTGAATGCTCTAACTAGTAACAGAGGGAGGATGATCTTGTGTTTAATATGAAGGTCAGGGACTCGAGAGACTTTGATTCTATTTCTGGCTCTGCCCCAGACCTTGTATAACTTTGGGTGACTCGTTTAATCGTTCTGCCTTGGTTCTTCTCATCTATAAAATGGGAATGGTAATGTTGTACTACGTTGTCAAGGTGTTGCAAAAGTAAATGACTGCATATAAGATACACTTCAATTTATAGCTGAAAGAGAATACAGACAGGCCATTTTTTAATGCTAATAATCATTTCAGGCAGGAACTTTGACTTTATGTGCTTTAAAAAGTACATATATTCAGGCTCATGAGTTTATTTCTAAAGATTTGAGGTAATTTCTCTCTAAGAATCTGGAGAGGATATGGAAAGCAAGGGTATGAGAATTTATTTGTATAAAAATGCATGATGTGCTTCTATTTACATATATATACACAAACTATTGGCTTAACTTTAAAAATACTGTTAGGGAAATAAGGAGGGAAAAATTAATTTGTGATACTCCAATTTAATTTTCTTTCCAAATATTACCCAGAACACAAGGAAGAAAGGACTTTATCTTTTGGAATATTTTGTTAGTGATGGTAGTATTTTTTTGCCTTTTGAAATCTATGGTATGTGTATTGAAATTCCACAGTGAAATATCCTGCTAACCAGTACAGCTATTTCACCACTCTTCTCAACTTTTCCCTTTCAGATAAATGTCTCTGAAAAATATTTGACTGTTTCAGCATATTTCTTTGACACTTCTTGCAGATAGACCCATCCTTTGAACTCTTTTACTAGTTTTTTCCTTCTGTTGTGCAGAACTACTGCTTCTGTTGTTGATTAGACAATTTAAATCCCCCAGTATGTAACTTCTAGCCGTAACAAGAGGAAACAAACGTATTTACAACTTTATAATGAGAGTATTCCAGAATTCATGAATGATTATTCTGTAAACATTAAGTCATGCTTTCTAGATTACAATGCCACTTTGCCATTATGCAGGATCTTGACAACTGAGGATCTGAAGGGATTTTCTGGAAAACAATGAATTAATTATGCCTATATGCACTGTCTTGTCACTACTGAAGCCAGAGGTGGTTTTTTGTTTGGTTTTTTTTTTTTTTTTTTTTTTTTTTTCACTGATTTCAATGGCAGCTTGAGTTTGGACTATAGGATTAGGATTTGTTCACTGTCAACTCTCCCAGAACAAAAGAACAACATAGTTCTCTCTTTCACAGACTTCACTGTCTAACAGCCTTATCCAGGTAACTTCCTGCATACTGATCTCCTTCTGAATTCAGCGAGATGCTTCTGAGAGAGGCTTAGCAGGATATGGCTCCTTGTAATCAAATCCCCTCTCTGATTTGCTCTTGTTGGTAAAGTTTCAGTTATCAAATATTCTGATACAAATTCTCGCCTGGATTGAGAAATGATTTATTTTAATGGAGCAGTATCAAGGCCTGCTTTTGTTCCTCCCCCATACACCTAGGAAAGAAAGGACATCCTTTTTCTCCCTCAATGAGCCTGCAAATCACTATTCCCTCTGGAGTCTGAATATCTATTCAAAAAAAGTAGCTAACTCAGAATCTGTTCTCATCTTCTCATTCCTATAATTAAAGTTTTAAATCCTCAACTGTAGAGGTCAAATAGCACATGTAGAACATTTGCACTCCAGCTTACAGACTGTCAGCACAGGGCCAAATCCTGAAGTTTTTATGCAGTCTGTTGGGGTGACAATTTTTTTCTCTGAGTTAAGGCCAGATTCAGCCTACACCCATTTTGCAGATCAGTAAACTAAGGCATAGAATGATTACACACATTCTTGCAGCAGAAGCACAAGCTGGCTAGACAAGCCCTTTGAAACATTTTGGTGTGAAATCCGGATTTTCAAGTATTAAAAGCACTATTATTGTTACCAAACAAACAGATGTGTACAAAGGTAAAATTATTCACTTTGTGATAGTGTTAGACTCTGATTGAGAATTTAAATATTTGCTGAAGACAGTTTCTTCAAGACAAAATGAACTTGCCACAATGAATGTCATTTATATACATGTTCACTTACATATACAAATATATATTTGTATGTCCTTGGAGAGAATTGGAATATATGAAGATTAACATGCTTGAGTTAGTTCTGCAAATTGCACCCTACTCATTCCTGATATGAAGTCTGCAGCTTATGAGTTGTCTGCCATGTTTCTGGGACATGTCAGGTTTTTGTGTGTAAATCTGCTCCTACACTCACATATCATCTTTGGTGAAAAATTAATAGAATCACCAGGGTTGGACAAGACCTCTAAGATCATATAGTCCCACCACCCAACTACCACCAATACTTCCTCACTAAACCATGTCTCTTAGGAAAGGGGAATGGGAAAGGAAAGAAGAAGGGCAAGGGGAAGGGGGAGGGGAAGCAGAAGGGGAAGAAAATTAGCTTAAAACTTTCAACCAAAATAAAAGCAACACATTGCTTCAGCCGTTATCCTTACTTTCAGCACAACATATATAATTATCATTGATATATATACTATGTAGCTAAATGAAACTGACTTTGAAGCATTATGTTAGATGATTGTTTTAGTTTTCCTTATCTCCATGTTCTACACAGCATTTCCTTGCCCATCTAAACTTATTCATCTATAAGCTGACTCTCTACTGGCGAAGCTTTTTGGTGAACCTGTTGCTCTACTGATGTTTCTTTTGCATCCACTAAGTGTTACATACTAGTTGATACTAAACCACATGTAATCTTCCCAGTGTTTCTTCTGTTGCTCCTCTCTCCTGATTAGGGTATGTACTGGGGTCTTCTCCCTGAGTATTTTCTGAGAATACTGGTACAAATTAATTCCACTTTTTCTCTGTTGACTATCTAAAGATATCAGCTGGGAATATACTCCCCGTGGAGTCAACTGAGAGGAAGACAGGCATCCAAGCAGGTGCTGAAGATTTTAAGTGGCAATCTCTGTGTTAATATGATTGTGCTTCTAACAAAGCTATCCTGTAAGCAGATATGTGACCTCAGGCATGGTAAAAACAAGTAATTGAAGCAAGAGACAGAAAATAAATAATATGCTGTCATCTGAGCTGAGTAAAATGGGAGCATTTCAGCTTTACTCACATTAGAATGCATCCTAGAGCATTTTAGTGTTTCAGTCTTTTACACCGCATTTTGCCCATCCATGCCATTATTAGCAAATAATGATGGGCTTTATCAGAACAAGACAATCATTATTAATCAAAGTTCTCAAAAGAAAAAAAAATTAAAAAAATGGAAGAGTGTTCTTTGCTAGCTTAGGCATGACTGAAATCAGAAATAACATTTTAACATACATAGCAACATTTAAGACACAAGAACAGACTTCAACGAGAGCTACCTTTCATACTGCAGTTTATTAAGGCATACATACCAGTAGAGACTTTTTTTTTTTCCCCCCTAAAAAAAGCATAGGATTATATTGTCTTACGGGAGATAAATAGTCACAACTACCACCTTAGGTTCAGGATACAAATCTCTGAAGAATAAAAGCTTTTCAGTTCACAGTTAAGTAAAATATGTAATGCCAGAATTCATCATACCTTTTTTTTTTTTTTTTTTTTTTTTTTAAGCCAAGTGGTAACACGTGTGTTATACAAACAAGGGAATTTGTAAGCAGGAGTTTTCAGTCAATACAATCAATATCCATAAGTAAAATTTACTTTAGCCATATATTTTATTTGGAATTCATACAGAATAATCTATTTATTCTCACACAGATGCACAACAAACATCATAAATACAACAATCCTGTCATGTTTCTGTTTTGTAGAGCCCCTGGTAAGGAAATTTTGGCTCTTCAAATACTGGGGAAAAACAAAGAAACAAACAAACAAAAAAAGCGCTAAACTGCATTAGGTCATTTTCTACTTCCTCCTCTTTCAGAACTCAAATGTTGGCACTAGTTACAAATGGCCAAAATAAATTTCAAAATTTTCCCCATAAACTGAAGATTCTGTTTTTACTATGTACTCGAGTTCATTGATTAAACTGTTTCATAAGATAATAAAATAATATAAAAATAAAAATAGAAAACATCACTTGCCTGAGGGCATTCCAGAGCTCCTCTCTTCCACAGTAGTCCATAAGTCATAACTGGATGTGCCTAAACTGAGCTGAACTCAGGCTACAGAATAAGCGAAGTCTATTGCCTTGTTGGGAAGAGAGGAGAGGAGCACAGGTGGCTCCAAGCCAGCAAGGATGTACCATCACTTTTCAGAATTTCAGGCATGCTAACTGGACGGCAGCTTAAGTATCCCTAACTACCATTGCTCTTATTTCAAATCTGCTTTGCCACGTACTATCACTCTGTACAACCTGTGCAAAAGTGTAGGAGAAGAAGCCTGGATTATGTCCCTAGAACAGGCAGTCTACCTTTTGTTTGACCTTGTAGGGGTACAGAATTTGGAATATGAATACTACCCATTGAGAACAATCAAGTTATAAGTATTTTGGGAAGGTGCCTGTTCTTATAGTACAGTGGCAGCAGAGCTGAGAAAGAAAAGATCTCCTGGTAGATGGACTGAAATGCCATAGCGGTGGCAGCAGTGCCTACACCATGATCCACCCTGTCCATATATCCATACTGTCCTGATCCAGGTACTGCTGGATCGGGATGGATGATAGTAGAACTAACGCTGCTAGCAACATTTTGATTTACATTTTCTTTGTATAGACCAAACATGATTAATGACTAGTATTCCCTGCTTTATCATACAAAATACTTTTTTTTTTATAGTATCAACACACATATGGCAAATAGTACAATGATTTTAAAAGGCAAAAAATGTTCCAGTTTCTCATGAAAAAAAACCACCCAGGTACTAAACAGTGTAACAGAACAGTCCACCCATACTAATTGTTTCATTTGAAACAAAATTATATCTCCATAATACATTTAATTTTTATGTATGTAGTAATATTAAAAATCAAAATTTCCAGTGTACATATTGTTGTTGTTGTTTTATTATTATTATTATTATTTTAATATAGATGTGTGCTCACAATAATATATAGTGTAAAAATAGTAAGTCAAAGTAAAGTATTTTCACTTTCATCTCACAAAGGACTGTATGATTTCACAAATATTTATAGTAAGACAACACACTAGAACTGCAGTACAGAGAAATCTGGCAATTTTTTCAAGGTCATCTATGAAATGCAAACACTTTGTTTTCCCATAATCTATTATGACTTCTGAATTGCTGTGAAAGCACGAAGGAGGAGATAGCCCAAGACAAATGATTTTTCTTATTTGCAAAAGGTATGTGCATATGTTTGTACTTTTATTATCACATAAACCAGTGTAATCAATAAGCTTAAGTATGTATTAGAACCTGAGACTTCTGCTTACTGAAAGCTTTGGTATTATTTATTTTATTACTGTAACTGATGGCCTGCAATCAAGATTCTACCAAAGCAGAATAGCACAGCACTAATATTCTGCCTGTACATTAGTTAAACTCTTATAACTCTTCTACTGAATTAAGTAAAATGTAATAATTGGCAAAAATGGGATGCTGAGGGCAGAAATATGAGAAAAATTAAAGAAAGACTTTTTTTTTTTTTTTTTTTTTTTTTTTTTTGACATCCTTCCTTGGTGATATTTTTCACTGGTACCAAGCTTTACATTTTCAACACAAATACTCTCCAAGAGAAATGAGGACTGAGGGGCATTTCTGATAACGCTCCATTTGCCAAGGCTGATCCTTTCATATTTGCATAGAAATTTTGCTATTTGTAGTGTGTAAACTCAGTCAAGTCACTGCAGCTCGTCAGATAACTGAACATCAGTGTGATTCACTTGTGTTCAAGGTGCATACTACGAGTCTGTAACACATGAATCATAATGAGTTATTTTAAAACCATTTCATTATGTCATCTTTGCTAAGGACTTTCATAAACAGAGATATGATATGTATTAAATTGTTAAACTCTGGTAATTCGATTATTGGTCTGAGCCTACAAACCTTTCTATACCTCTTATATATATGATGCCAGCAAGAAAATCTACTTCCGGAGTAGAAAAAGATATAATCAACTTCTACAGAAGTAAAATATTACTATACGTAGGATTTTTTAGGGTCTTAAGCAGGTTTTGAACTGACGCTATTTGAAATACAGATCACTCCTGATCTGTATTGAGCAATAACAGTAAAACTCCCAGTGCCACATGATGTTATGATGTAGAATAATGAAAACCAAAAAATCAAAAAACCATGACAAGTATTATTCCAGGAGTTTTGTATATTTAAAAGAATGGCAAGCTGCATTATTTCTGTTCATATAATTTATTAAAAATCTAAATATCATGAGTCATGGAATCATAGAATCCTTAGAGTTAGAAGGGACCTTTAAAGATCATCTAGTCCAACTTCCCTGCAATGAGCAGAGACAACCACAGATAAGTCAGGTTGCTCAGAAGCTGGTCCATCCTGGCTTTGAAAGTCTCCAGGGATAGGGCATCACCACATCTCTGGACAACCTGTTTCTGTGCCTCATCATCCTCACTGAAAAAGCCTTTTTCCTTATATCCAACCTAAATCTATTCTCTTTAAGTTTGAAAGTTTGATTTCCCCTTGTCCTATTGCCACAGACTCTCCTGAAGTGTCTGTCCCCTTCCTTCCCGTAGCTCCCATTTAGGTGTTGAAAGATTGCTGTCAGGTCACTTCAGAACCTTCTCTTCTCCAGGCTGAACATCTTCAGCGCTCTCATCCTGTCCTCATAGGAGAGGTGTTCTATCCCTTGGATCATTTCTGTGGCCTTCCTTTGGACATGCTCCAACAGGTCTATGATCTCCTGAGGACTCCACATCTGTACACAATTTTTCAGGTGATGTCTCATGAGTGCAGAGTAGAAAGGCAGTGTCACCTGCCTCGCCCTGCTGGCCACACTTCTTTAGATGCCTAGGATCCAGCTATCTTTCTGGGCTGTGAGGGCACTTGGCTGTCTCATGTCCAGCTTGACATCCACCAGTACCTCTGGGTCCTTTTCAACAGGGCTGCGCTCAATCTGTTCATTACTCAGCTTCTATCAGTAAAGAATTTTACCAGGTACAAGGATCAACCCAGGTACAAGACCTTGCATTTGGATTAGTTGAACCTCATAATGTCCTTCTGAGCCCACTGCTCAAGCCTGTATGGGCCCTTCTGCATGGCATTCTGTCCCTCTGTTGTGTTAAGCACAACCCACATTTTTGAGTCATCATCAAATTGCTGAAGGTGCATTCAACCTCCCTGTTGATTTCATCAATGAAGATATTAAAAAGTATCATACCAAGCATTGATCCATGTGGAACACCACTTGTCACTGATCTCCACCCACATGTGGATCCTGGAGACATTTTTTTGTCCATCAAGCAGTTCATCCATCAAATCCATATCTTACCAATTTTGGAAGAAAGATATTTTGGGGTACTGTATCAAGGGCCTTCCTGAAGTCTAGATAGACAACATCAGTGGCTCTTCCCTTGTTCATTGATGTCATTTTGACTGACCAAGCTTATTTACCTTCACCTCAAATTCCATCTCACAGTACTTGGATTCTTCAGAAATTTCCCTTTCTTTGGGGAAATCAGATGGCTAATGCAACAGCCTGAAACAGAAGGAAGACACAATCCTTGCATTCAATGACTGTTTTTTGTTTTTGTTTTTGTTTTAAAATCAATTTATTTACAGTTTCCTTATTGTTTCCGTATAATCATTTACCAACATAGTATTTCTGGCATCACACCATCGGAGAAATCAGAGAGAGAGATTTCTTTCTGT
>JAPSGF010000090.1:160837-174397 GCA_035772895.1 Perdix hodgsoniae
GGAAAAATTTGTAAACCTCAAAAGTCGTATTACTGTACCTGTCCCTAATACCCTCCCTCTGACATTGCCTCTTGGATCATAGTTTTGTGTTCTGGGAATAAATAGGTAGAGCAAAGTAGCAGCACCATGAACAATTTGAACACAACACAAAAGTTTCCATGAGGCCTCTTTCTCCCACTGTTACTCAGAAGAGGCATGATTTTTTGCACAGCGGACTTGCTTCTTTATAATCAAGAGTTCTCAGTGAAGGCCCAGTAAAAGGCAAAGCATATGATAACAGAATTTAACAAGCTATCCAGACTGTCTATGCTTTTTCTGTAGTAGATCTAAGTCAAAGAAATTGTGATGTCTCAGTGGTCTCAGAAACCTGACTCGCAGCTCTAGTGACATGCTGAGAGTAGTGTGTGTAGACATAGACAGTTGGTGATCACCTTATTACAGTCATTAGAAACAATGGCTGAGTCTTTGACAGATGCACATGACCAGCATCAACAGGACTAAAACTTGCAAGTAAGACAACATAAATAAATAAATATATACATACATACATACATGAATGAATGGATGGATAGATAGATAAATAAATAAATACCTCATTTTTCTCATTTCAATGAGGAAAAATCTCAAATGAACAAATTGTAGTTTCTGAATCAATGCAGGGGTCTATTACCCTTGAAGGCAGACCAGTTGCCTCCAGCCAATACATTTTGGACCCACTCAGAGCTCAAATTACTGTAAATGATAGGAAAAAAATATATCATGCTGGCATTTACAGCTAATTCTGGGCTTGGCTATATGAAGTTTACAAAGGGTGATATAAACCCAGTGTACAAAGTCAAAATGAATCATGTGGTGATTCATTTTTCTTCCAACTGAAAATATATTATTGTCAAGGAAGCCAAATATGTTGTGATGTGCATGTTATACGAAGCCCTACAGGATATAACTGTATCATGCTGAGAAAAAATGTGAAGCATGCTTTTCTCTCCATAAAGTCCTCACTGAAATAAAATTGTCCAAAGTGCATATAATCAATATGAAGGCTTAGTCTACATTGGCTGTTAAACATGTCAAGCTCTATTAAAAATGATTCTTGTTTCCCAAAGTTAATGGAAAGAGGAACTCAGTGCCATTTCTGAAAGAAGGAGTAAAGAAAACAAAACAAAATGAAAACAAGAAATCTCTTAAACAAAGGAAAGAATGTATTCAAACAGGCTCTTTCTGTATGCGTCTTGCATCAGAGTAGCATCATATTTGTTGTATAATGTGGGCAGTGTTCTTCAACATCAGGGAGTGTAGTGGAGATGCTTTGCCAAGTTGAGTTGTATTCTAGGAGGGTGACTGCTTAGTTAAACTTTGCTGTATTTCAGTTTAGTCATTTCTGAAAGAAAGACAACAGACAACAGCACATAGTGCTCAGCAAATTGTGTTAGCTGCTGAGCTCATCATTCTAGACTTCTTTATATTCAATGGAGAGAAATAGGCACTCCTGGGAGGTGATTAACTAACTTTACTATAGATGTCTGAAATTGCTTGAATGACATATACCATAAAAATTCTATTTCATTCCTCTATTGTCTTTGAGCTGTGATATCCATGAGCAGGCTTGTGCTCTGAGTGTCACATCACTAAATTCTACATTACTTCTAATTTACATGTCGTAAGAGGATAACTGGGCTAAAATAATTACTCCGAAGAGTTGCAATTTTTATTTATTTATTTGTTTGTTTGTTTGTTTGTTTTTAATTTGGTAGTTTATGAATGGAGTATGAACTTGTTACTGTACTCTCTGTAGCACATGACTATAAGTGTTCCTCAGAAGTTATGCTTCTGGGATCTACAACAGTATATTGAAGAGACTTAGCGTATAGTTCTCTTTTTGAACATTTGTGTTTCTTGCTCTTCTATATCTTCCTGTTTTATTCTCTGTGGCACTAAAGACAAAGCAACATAGCAGCATGTCAACCCATGTGTCTTTGCCATGGATGTTTTTGGTGCATAATGTTGACAAGGAACACATTTCCAAGGGAGACTAAAAGTTCCTTGAAGAGATTAGATTAGGAGTCAGAAGGAAGCTTTTCACTGAGAAGGTGGTGAGTTGCTGGCATGGGCTGCATGGGAAAAGTTGTTCATGCCCTGTTCCTAGAAGACTTCAAGGCCGGACTGGATGTGGCACTGGGCAGCTTGGTCTGGTGCCTAATATTGTCAGTGGCAACTGTGCCCACAGCAAGGGGTTAGAACTAGATGATCTTTGAGGTCTCTTCCAACCCAAGCCATTCTGTGACTACGTGATCCTGTAAGAGAAATCTATCACAAGTTACTGAATACTGAGACACTACTCTAGACCAGGAATCTCTTGAACCATAAATGGCAATGAGATCAAAAAGAAATAAAAGGAACTTTGTTCTACTTCACATTGTTGTCCTGATCTTATAATCTTATACCCTTTGTGAGGCATTTGCTTTACAGCTCTGTCACAGACAGCAGACTGATCTGAGTAGATCTCTAGTCTGATTTATTTTAGCTACTCTGTCAGGTCACAGGTTGTAGTTGCATATAAGCACTGACAAACATGACAATTGTCTCTGCTGCCCAGAAAGAACATCTCCAGACCTTCTGAGTTGTTCTGCCTTTTATAAAAAGTTATAATTCAGGGTAGGAAGTGGGGAGTGGGGTGGGGGGAGTTCATCCATCTCGACTTATATTTTGATACGCCAATTTATTTTATTTTATTTTATTTTATTTTATTTTATTTTATTTTTTGCTAGCACAGGAATCATCTGTATACTATCTACTTTGAATATTCATCAGAAGATCAAACAGCAAACTTTGTAAAAATGGCATAATTCTATTTTACCTGTTTCTCTTCATAATTACACTGGCTCACAGATTTTAAATTGTATAATCAAAAAAATATTCTGTGAAAATAATAAAAATATTGCAGAAAATATGTCTGTTAATGACTAGGAAGGAAAAGTGAATTCTAGACAAAATTTAAAACGGTGTTTGTGCATGGCAAAAGTATGTTCAGTTGTGGTTGAAAGGATAGGGATTCCTAACCATAAACAGAATAGAAAATAACTAAGTATAATTCAAGTTCAAGGGTTATCACCTATTACAGGTATTTGGTGGAAAAACTAATACCTGAACACTGCTTTAAAATAGCATTTTCAGTATCAGTATTACTAGTGGATCTTCAAGGGCACTGGATTAAATTGTCTAAATTTACTTTTGTACACAGTCTGGAGAGGAAAATGATCCTCTCTGACACTAAGACAATAGGATTCGTAAAGTCTGGATGACATAAGTCTCTGAAGATCCACTGAAAGCAAAGGAGCTTCTCTGGCTTCCCCTGAAGACTATTTATTTCAGCGGTGTTAGCATTTAGATGACTCTAAATCTTGATTTTAAATAGAAAATTGCAAATATTTCTCAGACAATCTTTCACCAGAGTGATATGGAATTGGGTTTCTGAAGGTGATATTATTGTCCTTGCAAAACCAGGAAACTAGAATTTCTAGATCCCTAAGAGTCCATCCAATGCAGTGTTTCTGCAGAATTGGAACAGAAGAACGTATGCAGTGTAGGCCATGGAAAGTGCCTATCCATATTCCTATAGTTACCTCTTTTTCACTCTGGGAGAAATAAAAATGAAAATGAAAATGAAAATGAAAATGAAAATGAAAATGAAAATGAAAATGAAAATGAAATTAGTAGTCATTCAGAAACAATACATGTTCTATATATCTATGAGATGTAGAAAGTAGGATTTACTTCAGTTTACTTCACCAATCATCACTTCCTTTTCTTTGATATCCTATACCCCAGAGCATTATTTCAGCTTCCATAAAATACAACTTCTCCTGATTTCCAGCTCTGTATATTACTTTTACTGAAGTTATCTTAAAACTTATTTACAAGGTCCTTTGTACAGCTTCCTTTTTTTATTATTATTATTATTAAGTGGAAGTTATGCATTTGAAAATATAGTATTTTTGTTGTGATTTTTTTTTTTTTCCCCTTACTAACACAAAGCAATTATTTGAAGTGAAAATAATACCTTGGAGCTAGAAGTCATAGGATTAAAGTTCAGTGAGGAACATGGCAAAGTACTAAGAGTGTTTGAATAACTGTTATTGGGAATTAAAACCTTCTTTGGACTTAAAGAAGACAATAGTTCCGTATCTTTAGCTTTTCTCCTTTACTCCTATTATTATATTCATTTATATATGTATCAGTCTTTGACTGAATGACTTCTGAAATAGCTTCTATAAAGTAGAAGAGACAAATAACTAACTAAATAAATAAATAAGCATATAATTTAAAGGTTTTCCAAGTGCCTCAATCTTGTATGAAGTTACATCTATGTACCATTTTAATGTTATTTTTCACTTTTCTGTGTCTTTGTTTCTTCTGGTGAGGAAGGGAAGTTGTGTTGTGAATAACATATAATGCTGTTAGTGGTAAATTACAGAATAGAAGATATCAGTTCTGATCATCACAGGTGTGATGTCATTGTGTCTGCTTGACTGCTTCCTGGTATTTAGATTTTTTTATTATTATTGCTATTTTTATTTATTATTTTTTATATTTTTTTCCTCCTGCATTACTCCAAGGAACCTACCTTTCATCATCACTGGATGCAGGTCAATTCTTCAGAAGCAAACCTCAGATCTGAAAATGTTCAAAACTGATTTTAAAGACCTACATTACATTTTTTTGTACATATTTCCCACAAAATAATGCAAATTTTTTCAACAATTCAACAACATTTTTGTAGTAACTGATTAAAAGAAAATTAATACACTGAACCTGAATTTATGTTTGTTATAATTCATAAAGAAAGTAAAGAATACTTACATTGAGATTATTTTAACCTTTATGAGATGCCTATTTTAAGATGACACATACTTATCAAAACTAATGGAAACATGCATAATGTGAAATAATTTTCATTTTGCCATGTATTCATTACCCAACATAATTTATAAGCTAGATTAGATGACTCAGTGACAGTGTTTCCACAATGGTACACTTGAACCTGTAGAACTCTCTATGGTATGCCATGCAAGTGATAAATAATAATTCCTCACAATATTTCTGACCTCCAAACAAATTAAGCTCATAGAATTCATGAGCAAAAACTATTTTTCGTGTACACAGGAACTTGCTTGTTTTTTTTTTTTTTTTTTTTTTTTTCCCCTACATCTCTGTGCACTTTTCCCCTTGAATCAGATCTGATTTTATTACTCATAAAGAATTGGAATGTACTGCAGGTCAAATAATTTGACACTGAAACCATTCTCTAGTCCTGATTCATTGCTTCAGTGGTAAAAATTACAAATGCTTTGGTTTGGTCAGATGATATTTCAGGAAAGAAGTAAAGTGCCTCCCAAAATACATCTCACCAACTGGACTAGATGAACTCTTCCATTGCCTCTTAGTCTCTAATCCTTCTAGTTCCTCTTAGAAGCATCAAAAGAGCTTCTAAGCCAACAGTTCCTTTTAGCAAGAAAGTACCTCTTTCCCAATGCTTTTACAGCAATTTTGGATAGCGTTCTTCTAACAAACCTAATTCAATTATCTCATTTTGTGCTTTCTGAAGATTCACCTGTATTTTATCTAGTCTGTACATAGTTAGATCTGCTCACACATGTCTATTCAGATGTCTAAGACCCGGAAGAGGAAACTCCTCCTGAATCCCTGTAGAAAAGAAGGCTGTGAGGTAATCTCATTGCAGCTTTTCAATACTTAATGGGAGCCCACAAACAGGAGGGGAATCAACTCTTTGGGGTCCCTGGAGGTTTTCAAGGCCGGACTGGATGGGGCCCTGGGCAGCCTGGTCTGGTGTTAAGTGGGGAGGCTGATGGCCTTGCCTGTGACAGGAGGGTTGGAGATTCATGATCCTTGAGGTCCCTTCCAACCCTGGCTATTCTGTGATTCTGTGATTCTGTGCATCCCCAAAAATCTGAATTAAGAATGCTTTATTCCCCAGCAACCCTTACACCAGTGATTAAATACTACAAAGAAAATCATAAAGGTTATTAAGAATGTTAGTTTGATCATAGAAATTCATTCCAGTATCTACCTTCAGAATAAAGCATCCAGTAGCCAAGATTATATTGCTAATAAATGAATGCAGGAACACATTCAGCCTAATAGAATTTATAACTAAAATGTTAGGCTTCCTAACTTCCTTACCTAAAGTAGAAATTTGTTGTGTGAATTGAATTCAGCTTCAGATTCTGTTGACTCAAAGAGAAATAGGGAACAAAATATTGTTTGGAAAAAAATGGCTATAGATAGTAAATGGGCCATGTCTATAATTATGTATATAGAGGTGTTTTTGTTTGTTTGTTTGCTTGTTTGTTTGTTTGTTCCAAACCAAAGGAAAAATTGGTTTTATAAACCAATTTGAAGTCAAGATTATCCCACTGAAAAACTATTTGTGCTACTCTTAGTTTGAAAAGAACATTTAAGATCGTCTAGTTCTGACCCCCCTGTCATAGAGAAGGAACATCTACATCAGGTTGCTCGAAACCCCATCCAGCCTGGCACTGAACAACCTCACTGGGCAACTTCTTCCAGTGTCTCAACACCCTCACAGAGAAGAACATATTCTGGATATCTGGTTTAAATCCCCTTTATTCCATATTAAAATCATTTCCTCTTGGCCTGTCACAACATGCCCTTCTAAAAAGTCCCTCTCCACCTTTTCTGTAGGCCTTCTTCGGCTACCAGAAGGTTGCTATGAGGCCGCCCCAGAAAATTCTTTTCTCCAGGCTGAAGAATCCCAGTTCTCTCAGCTTGTCCCCATGTGGGAGGTGCTCCAGCCCTCTGATGATCTTCATCTTCTTCTCTGAACCTGCTTCAACTGCTCCATTTTCTTCTTGTGTTGGGAGACCCAGAACTAGACATAATACTCGAGGTGGGGTCTCGTGAGAGAAGAGTAGAGGGGCAGAATCACCCATTGATACATAACTGATCACTGTGATTAGACTCTACAGCTCTGCAAATTTGTAACATTGAAAATGGAAAAACCTTTAGAAAAGGATATTACAAAAAAAAAAAAAAAATCCTTATGAATCCAAGTTTCATCAAAATTATGTCTGCATTTATTCTTTTCAACTTATTTGTATCTATCATTGACCCTAATTCTTCCTTCCAGAATCCTTTTAAAACCTTTGAAGTCCAGTTTACATTTCTGTTGTCCATAAGTCATTTTCTACTTTCAGTGATCTTGCTTCAATATTTGCATGCAGCTGTTGTTCAGCCTTCATTTCATCAAGTTGATACATATTGACTCATTATCACACAGGCAATAGCAGTAATATCTTATGCAAACAGAGTTCCCAGACCTTTCATGATAGCAGCTATTAGCAAAAATGAAAGTTTTAGTCTTAAAGTAAGAATTGTTGAGATTTATCTTTGCTTGATTGTTTTGTTTTGTTCTGCTTTGTTTTCATATTTGGTATGGTAACATCTTTAATGTGTTGCTATATCACTTCTTCTAGCACAAAGAAAATCTGGTGTTGTGGTGTATTTGAATTTAGAAAGGCAAACAAAGATTTTGTACTCCTTATTTCGATTGGCCTTGTGCTGACCTCTTGAGCTTGATTGTTGAGGCAGAGGCTGCAGAAACAAGGCTTTGGCTTCCATTTATCCAGATATGTTCCAGCTTTGAACAGCATAGTTTTAAAATAGAAAAAAAGTATTGTCAGTTTGAGGCTGTAAAATCCACAAGATGTGTGTCCACCTGAGGTACATAAAAATTTCTCAAAACCAGCTTCAGCAATCTTTTTTGTTTCCTTTCCCCATCCTCCTCCCCACTGTCTTCAAGACTGTGTTTTAATTTTCAGACTGTCCTAATATAACTTTTTCTATGTCTGCCTAATTTAAGAACTTCCATACATGATCATACACATAGACACAAACATATGACTTTTTTTTTTCTTTTTTTTTTAATGCATGCTCAGAGAGAAAACACACCAGTGTAAGCTGTAATAGAACTGCTAATGAGCTGATGTTATCTACCAACCTATTTAAAATTCTGTTCTCTTTCTGCTTTGTATTTGGTGGGGTTGTAATTTTAATTTTCAAGTGCAGTCTCAGTTCTTCTCCTTAATTTCCACTTTTCCCATCCCAATAAACACAGTCCACACATTCACACATGAAAAAACAAGTTTGTAGACTGGAGAGAATCATTTATGCATTAGTACCATAGACTGAGTTGCTTAGACAAACCTCAGGATTTGTATTTTTCAGGGGACAGAGATTATAGCATCTGCTAGAACCCTACAGGTGGCATAAGGTTGCAAATGGTAATGATAATAATAATATTGACACGGTTGTTTTAGGGATTCCTAAGGTGAGGGAAGACAACGTATGACAGACAGCAGGAATAACTCCTCTATCCAACTTTGTGTATACATGAACATGTAAATATTATAACAAACAAACAAACAAACAACAGCAAAGACATGTATATAGATGTATATAGTATAAGGGTAATTGAAACCAGTAAACAATGTCATAATCCAGGCATATATCTCACTGTGGTATTGGTTTAATAATTCTTAGTTAAACATACAAAAGATACCATCTAATGATAAATCTGAATCAATTCCACATTTGTACAATTTATTGTATTAAGTTATTTCTTAAGAATATACAAACAAATTACAAGGAGTTATAGGTCATGTTATGATCATAGCAGTCAGATATTTAATAAGGCACACTGAGCTCATCTGTTCCAAATGCAATCTCATCCAGTTTTTGAATGCTTATTCACTGTGCTAGCTTTCCTATTGCTTTTCCTAATCTAGTTTTAAATGTCTGAACAATGAAACATCTGCTGGAGAATATCCCAACATTCCCTGGGAGAATCATACAAGCCAAGCAAATATTTCCACAGTATGCATTTCAGCTGATCAGTTGTTCTCTTTAACGCTTTGTGTCTTCCACATCATAACTGTACTCCTTCAGCTAACATTTTTTTTTTTTACTTTTTTTTCTCTTTTTTTTTTTTTCATACAAAAAATAAAAAGCTTCATTGGTAAAGGCAAGTAATTTCTGTAAACAACTTGTTCTGGATTTGAAATGAAGTGGAGTAAAAGATTTAAAACTCTCTAAGAATTATAATATTTATAGTTCTTAAAATTATTGTGGAAAAAAAAAATCAATTACACTAGTTAATAATATTTAAAATATTAGAAAGACTTGGGAAATCTACCTTCCCCTCATAGGTGCAGAGACTACATTTCCAGCAACAAAATGCATTTTCTCCAAGAAGGGACTTTTTTGCAGATATTTTGCAATAAATCTAATTATAGCTGTGCTTTCATGAGAGCTACACACACAAGCAGAATCATTTCAGTGCATTAAATCCAAAGTCAATGACCGATGTCAGGAATTGGGAATCTGATAGTAAGCAGTACATTATTGCAACAGGACTTAAACTCGAGTATTGGATTCTGCTTTGCGTAAGTAATTGGTTCCCTTGGATGGGTTACTAAAGAGTAGTTAAACTGCAGTTGGCATGAGTGTAGTCTGTGTGTGTGTCATTTTCTCAAATTATTCTGGATAAGCCACCAAGAGATAGGATTGTAATCTCAACCTCATGCCTTCACTTTTGAGTGAAAGAATACAGAGCCTAGAAACTGAAAAAATCAAACCAAGAGGGCAAACAACAAATGAGAGATGGTGATGAAATAAAAAAAAGCAGGTAGTAAAATATGGAAAATTAAGTGCCATAGCCTGACCAAATCTATGAAGAAGATGTGTATGGGGTGCTTGGCACTTCATTTACGGTATCTTTAGTACGTCCTGATAATAAATGTTATTTGAAGGAAAATGATGGAAATGAAAAGGAAGCCTATGTGCTCATGATAATAACCTTAATATTTAAATATTCTTTTCAGCTGACAAATGTTCTGCTCTGGTTCAGTCCTCAATCTGGAGCCAGTTGCAAATAGCTGTCCCATGCCTCTCACAAGCAGATACTTTGGAATGTGGTGTTTAAGAGACATAACAACGCTGTTGTCTCATCAGGGAAACAGCTTCATTCCTACCATAGGGTGCAGCATTGAATGCATTTGTTCATGAGCTGATTTTTTGTTTTGAGTCCTTGGAAAGTAAGGCAGGATAGCATTCAGAAATTAAGGGTAATAGATAGTATTAGTGAACTTAACAGCTAATTTACTAAGCACCTCCTGAAAGTTCTTAAGGATTCAAGCTAATTGTAGGTAAAATAAAAATATCATTCAAAACATGGGATGAAAATGTTGTATGATTTTATTATATTTCCTATTACAATATTTGTAGGGAGGAAAGTGTATTTTTAACAGGGCAGTGTTAGTGCAGATTTCATCCACCTCTGTATTAGGATGGGTTTTAGCCTATAGAATGCAAACATAACTGTAGATATTTAGATGTAAAGGTTTACCTTTGAAATAAGTTTCTAAACTTCTTTTACAAAAGAAATCAAGGTTTAGACCTCGATAAAATCAGGTGTCCAATGCAATTCAAGGTACTCTGGTTAGTTGCTTTTGGCTTCCAGCTTTGAGTACAGGGGACTATAGGTAGCTCTTCCAGACCATTCTTGATGTTTCATGCTCTCCCTTAATCTCCAATAATACTAGATTATTTATTTATTTATTTATTTATTTATTTATTTAATGTGACAAAACCAAATCTTTAGTTTACAAAGGTAGTAAAGCCTACAGAGTTTATAATCAACCAAATTTAGATTTAGGAAGAATTGTGCAGCTTTCTAGACTGCCTGTATTCTGTGGATTACCTCTGAAACTTTAAGATATATTTCACAGGTGGACAACTTACCACCAAGGTCATCATCTTTGTCATATACTCTAGTCTCACCCACATCTCTCCTGTACTACAGAAACTAGAACTGAACCCCAAAGTCTAGATGTAGTCTCACCAACACTGTATAGAGACGGACTACTTCCCTTGATCTGCTAGAAATATTGTTCCAAGTTGTACTTTGTTGCTGCCAAGACACTCTACTAGCTCATATTCCATTTCACAGAATCACAGAATCACAGAATCGTAGGGGTTGGAAGGGACCTCCAGAGATCATCAAGTCCAACCCCCCTGCCAAAGCAGGATCCCTACACCAGGTCAGAGGTACACCGGGTCATTTCTTGTCTACCAAGTCTTTTCTTTCTAGATGAATGGTTGCCAGCATTCATTAGCGCCTGGAGTTATTTCTCCTCAAGTGCTAGAAGCATCATCTTTCCTCTGACGTGTCACAGATGCTCAGTTCAGAGTTCCACATTCCAGACCTGACGATGGCCAGGATAAACTTAAAACACAAAGCTATGGGGTCTTCCATCCTTTGCAAGCTCAAACCTGCTCATTCTTTGCCTTGAGAATGGTAAAAAATGTTATTGAATAATGATGTATGCATTACTATGTTCTGTACTGTACATGTCCTCATCAATTATTTTATGACTATCCACAGATATAGCATATAGCCTATTAAAGTCTTTTCACCCCCCCCCCCCCATTCGTTCTCTCACCTTCTGCTGCTGCCTCTTCACATGCTTGTCTCATTCCCCTTGTCTCCTCTCAAGGTATTAGAGCCAGGAAAGTCTCAGATTTATAACGACTTTGTGATACCTACTCTACCACCATGTCAATTTAATTTGAACCAATTTGACATCCCCGATATGAACACAGGATTGGAGACCATAGTGATAGTACAACATCCGCTGCTTGTTAAGCCTCCTGCACCTGCTATTGCTTCTCTCTGTAATTGCCCTAGATCAAGAGACCGATTGTAAATGTGTTAAGTTTTGCTGACAACAAAAAGCTGGGGAGAAGCAAGAATTCAGGCTTAAGAGGCAAGGAAAATTCAACAAGATTTGCTGGGCTCAGAGCTGTTATGCAGCAAATGAAATTCAGTATTGACAAACACACATTAATGTAATTGGTCAAAGGAAGTGTGGGACTAAAAGAGAAAAACTGCTGACTAGGAGAAGTAACGGCTTGACAGGGATGCTAATATAATGCTCATCTCATGTGCTGGCACCAAAATCTCTGTGCAAGTGCAGAGACAGTTTCTGAATGTGGAATAGCTCTTTACCTGTCCAAGACATCTACATATTTCCCTTCCATTCCTGAAGTATTTCAAGGATTTTAACCAGTGAAGTTGTTGCCTAAAAATTAAACTGAGGCCAGATGATTCAAATCTTATAAATACAGAAATGTTGAAACAAGTAACCTTGTTCATATGCAGCATAAGCATCAATGCTTTCTGAAGTATTTATGCTTAGAAATAATTATGCAAACACTCATAATGGTAATGAGTTATCAGATGCTCTATCTAGAACCCAATTCACTCAATAATCTTTCATTCTTATAGAGTAACTCCTATGCCCTTGACTGTGTTGTGTCTGTCCCTCTGAATAGAGCTGGATTATCTGAAGATTGGTTTATCATTAATAAGTTAAGACATGATTAATATCCCCCAACTGCTGTTGTCTAAGACTTAGATGCCTGAATCTGTTATCATTACCTAACATTTCCTTTGTGAGAGTCCAGAATAAAAACAAACAAAACAAAACAAAACAAAACAAAACAAAACAAAACAAAACAAACATTTCCAGAAATTAATTCATATTAATCTAACTTTGATATCTATTTTAAGCTGATTCAATCATTCCTAGAAGTATTTATTGATCTATTCATCTATGTTCAGATAAACAGGTCCCATGTTGTAGTCCAAACTCCACCAGAGGAGTAGACTTTTAATTATATTTTATATATTATATATTGTTTCATAATATCAAAGCTCAGTGGCTGTTTTTGAACCACTGTAAAAGTTGCTGTCATACTAACATGCCGAACATATAACTTTGCTTTTATTCTCTCTTGTATCTCTAAACTATACTTTTCAATTTTTCACACTGATGACAACTTGTGTAAAATCAAGAATAAGACAAGAGATCAGCCAGAGAGGTAAACTGAAGCACAAGAGTTAATCAGATGCTGAGTATCTGAATTCAAACTCTTCCCGCTACTGACAATGTGGACAGGATTGAGCTGAATCAAGATCGTTTGCAGAACAAGCTCAAACCCATCAGCTTATAACTGTAAGGCAAACACAGTGGAATCTGGTGTGCCATTCCACTAGTATTAACGTTGCAGCATCAACTGTCATGCACTTCAGGCTTTTTCAATAAAGCATAGACAAAGTCCCACACCTTGAATGACAGGAGGGATTGAAATGCTTTGGCAACTCTTTTATCATGTGAATAAAGGAGTGCATAAGGATGAATTTAATGAAGACAAAGTAAGGAAAATTTCTTCTATTTCTCCATTGCTTGAAATTACTCCATAATGGCAGTATGTGTTTCAGAAATTGATGTTTTGAGAGGTCAAGTTTAAGGGTGTCAAAATCAGCTTCTTCCAAATTCAGGGAGAATTTGAAGGTGAAAAAGATATGTAATTTTAATAAACATGAAACATTCACTGTTCACTAATGGTCTTTTTTTTTTAATTTTCTTTTTTTCTTTTTTTTTTCTTTCTTTTTTTTTT
>JAPSGF010000090.1:177849-189964 GCA_035772895.1 Perdix hodgsoniae
GGGGGAGGGAGGGGGGAGGGGGGGGGGGGGGGGGGGGGGGGGGGAAGAAAAAGAAAAAAGGGTATTTTAAAATATATTTCTCATGAAGCACTGTGCAATCCTCATGATTCCTCTAGTTTGTACTTCACAGACTTTTTCCTGGGTTCATATTTGATGATGTAATTGTCACGGAAAGAATAAAAGTGTTTAGCTTCTCTTTAGAGGCTTTTTTGTTATCACATCATATTACATTTTTTTGCTCAGTATTACATCCTGCCAGACTTTTGGCAACACTTTTTCTTCTAATTTGCTAGTATGCATTATTCATTGAAAAAAAGAAAAAGAAAAGCAAGTAAATAAATAAATAAAGAGGACAAAATAAAAGGAAGAGTAGTTTACATTTCCTGATTGGACGCCAAGGATTATTCATCATTCTGCTGTACATCCCTAATAAAGATGATAAATGAATGTATATGAACTGAACCCTAAAATAATATAATGTGTTTTTCTATAAGTTTTGCAGAGCTCCATTTCCACTGTAATTAGTTTACTTTATTATCAAGTTCTCTTAAACCGCTATCAAAGTGAAAGCTGAATCCTGAATTGCTTAAAGGAGAAGGGGGGAGGTAATGAAATGATCAGTGTCTTATTCCTTTTTCGTACATACTACAAAAAAAATAAATAACTTAGATGAACATATATAATAAAGTTTCTTATTCTAGGACACCTTGATGACCCCAGTGGCTGGAAACTCACTATATAGATTTTTCTTGTGGGGGATTTGTTGATCATTTACACTCATGTTAGTAAAAAAATGAGGAAGAGATTTGTCTTTTCATCTAGCTATTTTCATAGTATCACTGAATGGTTTAGGTTAGAAAGGACCTTTAAATCATGCAGTTCCAGCTCCCCTGCTACAGGGGAGATATCCCTCTAGACCAGGTTGCTCAAAGCCCCATCCAGCCTGGCCTTGAACACCTCCAGGGAGGGGGCATCTACAGCCTTGCTAAGCAACCTGTTCCAGTGTCTCACCACTCTCACAGTAACTAATTTCTTCCTAGTATCTAGTCTATACCTACCTTCTTCCAGTTGAAAACTATTTCCCCTTGTCCTGTCACTACATGCCCTTCTAAAAATTTCCTCCCCACTACATTCCCTTCTAAATGTTCCTTCCCAGCCCCCTTGAGATACTGGAAGGCCACTATTTATTTGTTTTCAATAAAGTGGACAGAGCTTTATATGTTTCTTTTCAGATGACAATGGCAAACTGCTGCCATTCATGCTCCATACTTACATCCTTGAAACAATAATTTCTGAGAATATTCAGCATATTTGACAGAAATATGAAACAGCTGTTTCTATTGTCTTAAAAAAGAATAAATATGGGACTCAAAGACTGGTTTCCCAGCACCCAGAGGGAAAAAAAAATCAGTTACTATAATTTTTTCCCTGGAGAAACAAAGCTCAGTGCTCTCACAAAGCAGGACATTTGCAGATTATTATTTCCATTAAACACAAAAGTAACTGCCTGTAAACTTGTTCAGTTATTTGCTTTTACTGGCCTGTAAAAGCATAAAATATAAATACATAAATAAATATTTATAATGCATGGATAACAGTGCTAACACATGCCATAAGCCATGCCAGGAGAAAGGAAATAAATCAAGCTTTGTAGCTTGAGAGATGTCACTTGGCTTGATTTGTAATAAACAACTTTACTTATCCTTATGCTGCTTATTACTGTATCCTGTATTAGAGATTTACTTAGCCCCCTCCATTCTGCTAGCTACTGTTCAAGGGACAGACACAGCTTTTAAGTACATTAGTAGTATCCTAATTTAGGAACTTAACAAAAGCACAAGTATTAGGCTTTCTCTGCATGACCACAATGCTGAGTTATTTTGTGGGCTGTCTGTGCTCTCTGCTCTACTCATTATAAAAAACCAAGGCAACAGTGCTCCCAGTTTTAAGACCTCAGTAAAATTTGAACTTCAGTCAAACCTGAAGAGCTTACTACATAGATGGACAAGACAGACAAAGCAAGCCAAACATGGAATTGATCATCATGAAAGTAAGAGAAGAACCATTTCCTCATTATTATACCACAAAAACAATCTCCTGCCAAGTATTCAAAAATCCATCTAATGTACATGGATCATATAAACGTGTTGTCTCACTCCAATTCATAGGAGGGAGAGAAGGTTTTTTGCAATCTGTATATCCAGAATGAGATTAAGAAAGAAATGTTCAAATGTTGGTCCAACCAGTTTATCACAGATCTTAATGAGGAAGATGGGGAAGGGGAGGACAGACACTATTACGAATTATGGGAACTATTAATGGGGAAGGGAGAAAGATGATAGGAAAGATAGGAAAGAAAAAACAAAGAGTCTTTGTAGGAAGCAAGAGGGAGATAGTCACCACCATGGATCCAGCATGGTTCAGTCATTGATCTTCAGTAGTGGTCATCAGGCACTGTTGCTCTGTTGAGAACGATGGTGACATGGCAATAATGGTGACTTCTTTCCAATGGTAGTACAAACTTGTTTGTAAGTCCAGAGAGATTGAGTCAGCTCTTTTTGGAGTGACAGCTCAAATCCAAAGTGATTGAGTCAGCTTTCCTTGGAGTGGCAGCTTCTGGCTTTGGGATCTCAGCAGGAACTCCTTTTGTTCCCATCTTCTGGGCCTTGTCAGCAGATAAGAAGGAGCAGGGAGGCACCCACTTGTATCTTGCCTTCACAGAATACAATGGTATAATCTCCCTGTCTCCCATAGCAAGCTGGATTTATTAGGTCACAGGCCGGATCTTCTGTCAGCAAACAGTCCTGAGCACTCTCTTCTGAAGGCAAACAGCTAGAACTGTCCACACAGTTGATTGCCACACAGTAACATCCATCACTTATCTCCTAGACAAGCCAGTCTTATCACAAGATACACCTCAGGAAGCAAGCTTTGAGGGGAAAAAAAAAAAAAAAATCCAAGCGCACTCTAGGGACCAGCATTTGCAAGGCCATGGTTTAAAGGAATGCTCAAAGGAAAGCAATTACTATACCACTGAGCTTTAATGCCATCTACTCTTGTGCCTACCAGTCACTTCTCTTGCAAACCACCGGTGATTTTATTTCATGTCATCCTTTCTTCCCTTCCTAATTCCCAAGTGCTCAGCTTATTTCAACTGAGTCTGGCCCTGGATTCTGGAAAGCAGGCCTGACACTGCAATAAGTCCTATGTACACAATAATGTTTGCAATAGCTGGGTACATTATTTTCCTGCAGGGTAAATTGGTATGATTCATTTATTCATATATGTGGCACATTAGGTAGTATAGCCTCAGTATTGCTATTGTTACTTACACAGGAAAATTTCAACTGATTTATCTGATTAAAACTTGAGATGGCAGCCATAAATAAACAAAATATTCAATAGAGTTTCATTAATTTGGACACTTGTTTCTTCTGTTAATTTTATGGCATTTCTTGACATTGTGGAATGTCATTGTAACTGCTACATGTAAGCTGTGAAAATTTTGTTAATGCTGCTTAGTTCAGAATTATTTACTTTGACCCATAGCTAACTAGTTTCTTCCACAGCTATTCCACAGTACTCACAGAGGTCTCTAACCATCGCCTGTGGCCATTCGGTCTTTTTTTTTTTTTTTTTCCCCAGCCACTTTCCTGGTAGATACTCACAAACTGATAATTGCCAACAAATAGATGCACTGTATTGCTGGGCTGTCATTTGTTTGTACTTCCCCTTGGCTTAAAGCCCTGTGTTCCTCTCTCGGGCTCTGTCTACATGCCAGTAAGCTGCAATGATAAATAACATTATCGACCTGTAGGTATGCATAAAACATTAGATGAATTGTGTTTTCTGAACTGTTCAACTTTCATGAACTGCATTTCCTGATTTCCTGATCAGGTGCTAGGTTCTGGAACCCCAAAATTGGAGCAGGTAGATGAGTTCCAGGGACAGAAGTATTTCAACAAAGCCATGTATATATGTACACACATTCATATTCTGTCTTCTTTATGACTTAAACTAAACTGTTATTTCAGTTAATTTCTTAGACAATAGTAAGAAAACCTCCAAATTAAAGTGTATTTTGTCCAGTTTAAATGATGTAGGATTTTTTTCTTGTTGTTGTTTGTTAGTCTTTTTTGTCTCTTTATTTCACTAAGCATTTAAATTCAGTAATGGAAGACAAACATCATTCTAATATTTTTTTTCTTTTTCTTTTTTTTTTTTTTTTTTCCACTTGTGTAAAACCATGTACACTTTAGAGGACAGAAGAATGGATTTTTTGTTTATTTGCTTTTGTATAACAACAATAACATCAAAGCATAAATGATTTAGGAGCATAAATTTAATTTTATGAGGTAGCCTTATAATCAGAAGTCTAACTCCCTTGTATTTCAATTAAAATAAGACACTTAAACACGAAAGACAAAAATGAAAATTGGTTCTTAATTTCTTTGCAGCCAAATGTGTTTATTTTAACTCAGACCATGTGTATGTGCATATTTGTAAATTTACAGAAACACAGAGTCAAAGAATCATTAAGGTTGGAAAAGATCTCTATGATCATCTCATCCAAACATCCACCTAACCACCAATACTGCCCACTAAACCATGTTCCTAAATTCTGTATCAACCTTTCCTCAAATACATATGGGGACTATACCATCTCCATAGGCAGCCTGTTCCAAAGCCTAACCACTCTTTCTAAGAAGAAATTCTTCCTAAAATCCAATCAGATTCTCTTCTCTCTTGGCACAACTCAAGGCCATCATCTCTCATCCTATTGCTGACACCTGGCAGAAGAGGCTGACCCCCACTTTGCACTACCTCTTTTCAGGAAGTTATAGAGAGTGATAAGGTCTCTCCTGAGCCTCTTCTCCAGACAGAACAATCCCAGTTGCATCTGCTGCTCCTCATAAAACCTGTGTTCCTGATTTCTCTCACTACTCTGATGCCCTTTTCTGGACATAGTCCATGGCCACCTTGATATCTTTCTTGCAACGAGAGGCCCAGAACTGAACGCAGCATTCAAGATGTGGTCTTACCAGAGCTGATACAGAGGGATTATCACCTCCCTGCTCCTGCTAGCAACACTATTTCTCATACTAGTCAGGATGCCATTGGTCTTCTTGGCCATCTGGGCATACTACTGGTTCATGTCCAGATGAGAATTTACAGACATCCCCAGGTCCTCTTCCTCTGCATAGCCTTCCATTCACTCAGCCCCAAGTCTATAGCAATCCATGAAGTTGTGAAGCAAGTGCTTGACCCAACATTTGGTTTTGTTGAAATTCATTGCATTGGATTCAGCCCAGTGATCCACACTGCCCAGGTCCCTGTGTAAGGCCTTGCTTCCCCCAGGCAGATTGACATTTCAAGCTAACTTGCTGTCATCTCCAAATTCGCTGAGGGTGCACTCAGTCCCCTCATTCAGATCATGGAGCTCCTGTATTTATTTATTTGCTTGTTTATTTGTTATTTATTTAGAGGGGGAAGAAAGAGAGAGAGATGGGAAATTCTGAGGTATTCTAAAGTTTTATAAATTTTACAAGAAGAGAAAAGCATAATTTAGAAAAAAAATATCCAGTTATTTTACATCCAGCAGGAACTCAAATTAATTCCTCCCAACAATACAAAATCATTAAAAATATACTGATTTTGGATCAGTTCTTTATTTCTTTCCAGATCACTACTACTGATGTTAATGAAAAAAAAAATAGTAAAATGAAATAAAATAGGCAACAAAACTTAAGATAAGGTGATTGTGAAACAGTAATTTCTTCTGGAAGAGCTGGAGATCATTGGGCCCAACTCTTTATTCACAACAGAACTATAGAAGAATATGATTTCAATACACGAGGTCCCAAATTTGTATTAATTTCTTTTGAAAAATAAATTAAATGTCTAGGAAAAAGGTTTGGACAAAGCATTACAGTTGCAACTGCAAACAGTTTAGTTATAAACTAGTTTAATAAACACTAAAAAAATAACAGCAAATCTTATTTTTATCTTAAACAAATTATTAGATTAAAAACTTACAGTCAATTCCCATGGCAAAAATACTATTAAGAGATAATTAAGGTAGAGAACAGACACACAATTTCTTACTTAAGATTTCAACACCAACCCCAGCAATATCTTCCTTGGGTATGAATTGAAAGGGCTTTGTTCATTACAAATTCATTAAGAAGCTCACATTCAGCTACTCATTCTTTAGAGATATATTCCCTGCCCCTCATGCAGTAAAGGATTTAAATATTTCTTATATATTTCTACAACTCTGGAATTATTTTGTAAAGAATCTCTCTCTTCTCTCTCTCTCTCTCTCTCTCTCTTTTTTTTTTTTTTTTTGCTTGTGTTTTTCTGAAATCTGGAAAATTATATAGCTTATGTTGAATTTGGAATTCATTCAAATACCACCTTATTCCCCTCTGTAGTACTGTTGCTAATCAAAAGTACTATAGGACTCCTTTTCAATAGAAAAATCCATCAGATTATATATATATTAAAGTCTAAATGAATGAAAGGAACCTATGCCTCATACTAGTGTATTAGGTAAATAGGAACAAATGTTGTTTTCTGGCTTTGTTATTTTCCTTCTCTTCCTTTCCCCTTTTACTGCCAAAGCCCCCGTAGAGTATGAATGCAGAATATCAGCCCATCTTCTAATATATGCAACATAATCTTCTTAAAATGAGTTTTCACTTCAAGGAACAGAAGGGCTTAGAGATGAGCAGCATGTTTTTTTGTGTTGTTGTTTTTTGTTGTTATTTTAGGTTTTTTGTTTGTTTGTTGTTGTCCTTTTTTGTTGTTCTTGTTTTTGTTTTTGTTTTTGCTTTTTTCGCATCACATTATACTTAGTACCATTTTTTCTCGTTAGAACAAGTGATTGTCATTAGTGAAGGAAATTTCTTCCTTTATATTAATAGGGCTTAAACTTGGTTATGTTTTTGGTTGTTTTTTTTTTTTTTTAATTTTGCTTTTAGGGAACATGGGGAACAAAGTGAGAGGCAGTGCAAGCCCAAGGATTGTGAGGATGGTGTTTTACTTCATGTTCCTTTCTTTATGATATGATGTTTTTCCATTATTGGGCATATCACTCCAAACAATTACATTTAAAAAAAATAACTAATTGATATTTCCATTAATTCAGTGTGTAAAAACTGGGAAATAGATACAAATATTTTTTCACTAATTTATTTTTTTAAGAGTAATTGTCTGAGAAATACAGACACATGAAAAACTGAGACAATCCTTTTTATGTTTCACTATAGTCTTAATTCATTATTACTTTTTAGTTAAATTTGAATACAGTGTCTGTTTAAAATCCAACATTCCTTGGGGAACCTCAGCTGAGTTCTCTACTTATTAAACCCAATGAGGCTGGACCAGCAGACAATTTGCCCAAATAACTATTTGCATGGATAGTTTGTACTACATTAATGCCTTGTGGAAATTCAGCGATTTAACATGTTTTTTACATGCTTAATTATTTCTTTCAGATAGGTTGGATAAGGTAGAAAGTGTACTCCTGACAAATACATTATTATTTGACTGCAGCCACTAGAAATGTGAAGAGTTAATACTGACAGAAGAATAATCATTATTGTCCTACCCAATGTATGGTGTTGTAGTCCAGATCACGTTTCTCTGGGTCATTGATCATCAGCTAACTTCTGTCATATCTAAAACAGAGAGAAATAATAAGAGAGAAAAGATAGGAGAAAATCAGTTTAGAAAAAGCTAATTCTGAAATCCAGAGTAACTTTGGGTTACAAATTATCTCTGGAAGAGTGGTCACACAGATTATCTCATTTTCTGTGGTTTCTCTGATGTGGATGACATAAAGAGACAGATCACTTAAAGCTTTAGCACGAACAACTTTTGAAAATAAGATGCGACTGGCAAGAATGGGAGCACTGGCACAATTCTACAGACCAGCATAGAAAGGTCTCCTTAGCAACAGTTTTAGCTGGTGGAGCTCTCTAATTTTATACTTAATCCTTTTGACCCAATACATAGTAGTCCTGTATTTTGGAGTTCTACTATCTATTCTGCCATAAACTACCACCAGATGCTAGGTTATGCTAGGTTCCAGTTCAGCTTGGATTGATTCAAATGGGCAACTAGCCAGAAATGGCCTCAGTTTCATTTCAGATCCCAAACTGCTGTACTAACACGTCTTGGCACAAGCTCTACAGCCAGCTAGAACACTCACAGGCTAAGGGGAACCATCTCTGAATTTACCAGTTTCTAGTTGTTATTTTTCCCTGACAGATCAAAAAACCTGTATTCATATTTGTAAAACCAAAGTCTGTTTATCTAGGATGATTTCTAGACACAATTATCTTCAGGAAATGATTGATTCTATTGACTTGATTTTAACTCAGTGTACTGTGGGAATCAATCTCCATTGCATACCACTCAGTGGACCATGCCCATCATATGTTGTGGGGCAGAGATAGGGAGCTTAGCTTCATCACTGAGGACTGGTAGAAGGATGCAGATTTTGTCAATATATAGTAAATAAAATAACGTTTTTAAAAATAGCCCTCTATCTTCAACTACTCTCAGCATGAAGCAGAAAAGGTGAGATTACGCTTAGAAACTGATGGTTGGTTTATGATAAAATCTCCAGGAAAACTCCCTGTTCATGGAAGCTTTACCAGTCTTTACTGGCTGTTTTGGCCTTCTCCAGCCCCAGTATATTAGTTAAATAAATACTGCTTCGATCTTCACTTTAAGAACGTACTGAAAATTGTATCAGTTAAAATATAACAGCAGTGTAAATTTAAATAATGCAGTGTTTGGAGAATATTTCTCTCTTGCTAGTTTAAAAAAAAAAAAAAAAAAAAAAAAAAAGAAAATGAGAGACCTAAATGAACATAAGAAACATAGCAAAACCTAAATTACAAGAAAAAATCATTTCTTTTCATTTATTTTTCCCCCTTCGGTGAAATTTCAGAGCAAGGAGAATTGATTCCATGTATGTGATTAATTTAGAGAACTGCTTATTGAAAATTAGTGTTTGGCAGGTTTCTTAAGAGGCTACAAGAGGAACAAATTACATGGAAACAGAAGAAGGACTAGAAGGGACAACAAAGAGAGTGAGGAGTGCAATGATTTGTGTATACAGATTACACAAAACTTTCCTGGATTTATCTCACTAGTTGTTTCATAATAACAAAACACAGCTTCAAAATACTGGCCTTGAATTATAGAAACAAACAAAAAAAACTGTACATTTACTAGGCATGACTGAAGAAATATCAGAATAATTGCTTTTGCATGAAATGCCACCAGTTTTATATTTTTTTTATTTGGCCTAGATTAGGGGGGAAAAAAAAACAAAACAAAACAAAAAAACTTGAAACATTTCTTATGAAATTACCTAAAAAAAAAAAAAAAAAAATTAAACTCCATCCTAACTGAATGCTCTGTTTTGATTACAGCAGAATGTCTTCTTTTTTTTTTTACCGTTTCTCTCATTGTATAACACACTCATAAACACACACACGCACACAAAACCCTTCAGGTAAACCTTAAGTCATTAATAGTGCATTTTGAGTTTACTGAAGTACTTCAGCGCCATGTCCTTCTGCGTGTTTTGATATCAAGTGAAATTTTGTGTGAGAAAAAAATGCTCTTTACTCATTCTTAATGCACACGCCCATATGTATAAACATGCTCTTTTTAATGAAAATTCAAAATGGGCTGATATCTATGGAGATCTACAATTGCTTTCAATGTGCAGTGGTTTAACTCAGCAGGCAGCTCAGCACCATGCAGCCTTTCTCTCACTCCCCCTTCTCAGGGAGATGAGGGTGAGGAAAAAAAAAAAAAAAAAAAAAAGAAAGAAAGAAAAAAAAAGAACTTGTGGGTTGAGATTAAAAAAATAAAAATAAAAAAAAATAAAACCAACTATTTACTAAGAAAAAGAAAAGAAAAAAAATAATTGTAAAGTAAGCATATAGCATATACGTAGATCTATGTATATATGTATGTATATGTGAATATATATCTTCCCTACACTTCCTAGCCAACTCCTCTCAGTTTTATAGTTTATGCATGACATCACACCACCACATGGTACGGAAGATCTCCATCTTCAGTCACTTGCAGACTAGTATGTCCTGGAATTAGGACATACATCCTGTTCTCTGCCTGGCATATGCACCCATAACTCAGCAACAGCCAAACCAACAGTGCAGTATTAACAATGAAAGCAGGGCACGCAGAGTGCAGTGCTGTGCAGTGCTAATTCAATTGATAGCAAATACTGTATACATTTTGATACACTGTCCAAACAAAGGGCTCTAACCGGCAAAGAATATGCATCCATGTTTTCTGTTTTCATAAGGGAGCTTGAGAGAAGGTTTCAAGACCTATTCCAGAGTAGAGGGCACAGCTCCTCTCTAGTCAATGGATCAAGGGGAAATAGTTTTCAACTGGAAGAAGGTAGGTATAGACTAGATAATAGGAAGAAATTATTTACTGAGAGGGTGGTGAGATGAACAAGTTGCCCAGCAATGTTGTGGATGCCCCCTCCCTGGAGGTGTTCAAGGCCAGGCTGGACAGGGCTGAGATCTCAATCCTTGTCGAGAGAGAGTTGTCACTGACTATAACAGGGCTGGAACTAGATGATCTTAAAAATCCCCTTCCAACTCAAACCATTCTATGACCTATGATCTAAGACTGAAAAATAATAATAATAATAATAATAATAATAATAATAATAAATCATTTTATGTTTGTGATGCCATTTTGAGTTGATATAAATACATGACTTGTACATTTTCAAACAGAATGTATAGAGTTGCAGTTAGATATTCACATCTGATTCATAAGATCTCTCTTACCAGTGAGAAACATCCACAACTTCACAACCACACTTTATTCACGCAATTGCTTTTTGGCAGTATAAACAACTGTCAAGGATGAAGCAGAAGAAGTATAAAATTTCATCAAAGGTCTTTGATGAAGACCTTGAGAGCTAACTATGGATTGCATCCATTGCCATCAAACCAGCCTGATGCATTAGTTTCACAAAAGTAAATCAAATACACCACTAGTTTTATAATTTTGTTACCCTCTTTCTTTAAATATTCTAAGAATACTAACAATTTTTTTAAAAAATATTTATAGTTAAGATATTGTATGTTTTGAAAGAGCTGCTCCAAAAGTAATGCTTCCTATTTTATTATGTTGGCCCATAATGTCAGAGGCATATGTTGATGGTATGGCAGTAGAGGCTGAATCTTCCCATCAGAATTCCATTATATTTTGTTGCTATGTGACAGATGGCACCAGATGGACATTCTAACAAAATGGTGTCTGACATGGACGCACGTATGAAGAAAATGTGTGTCATTAAATTCCTCCATGTAGAAAAAAATGGCACCCACTGAAATTCATTGACAATTGCTGAAGGTTTATGGAGATGAAACACTGGATATGAGTGCAGTGAGACGTTGGGTGGTGTGTTTTAGCTGGGTGACAGTGGGTTACTTCCACTGGAACAGATTTTTATACGCACAGCATATTGCTGATGAAAATGCAGAACTAATGCTGGTGACTATGTTGAAACATCGTGTTTTCTAGCTGAGAACTTGCTCTATCAAACAGTGCTATAATGATCCTTTTATTTGTTGTCATTTCTATGGAAATAATTAGGAGGCATTACTTTCAGGGGAATTTATACAGCCAAAGACAGTTCCTCTTTCCTTTACGTGACCCAGGCAAGCCAAAAGTGTTGGACACACATGTTTTAGCCAGTTTGGGTACGCTTTTCTGATTCTGACTCCTCCCAGCTCCCTCTTTGTGCACCCTCAACACCTTTGTTGGCAAGGTAGCATAAGCTGCTGAAATGTCTCTGGCTTGGTGCAGCACTGCTCAGAAACAACTAAGCCACTGTTGTGTTATCAGCATTATTTTTATCCCAGAGTCAAAACACACCATTTAACCATTGCAAGGAAAACTCTGTTCAAGATGAAAGCAACACATAATGATACACACATCAGGCTGTAGTGATTTCACCTGTGAAGAAATTATCTTGTAGTGAATCTGTTTACATCTCAATGTCTAAATGTCACATTCAGTTTTAGAAATAAGGTATAGC
>JAPSGF010000090.1:214964-237221 GCA_035772895.1 Perdix hodgsoniae
TCCAGACTGATCTTTCCATCTAAAAGTGGTTGTACATTTTGATTTGTCCAGTTTCTGAATGTCTTCAATTGTATCTTCCTGCAATGTTTTATGTCCTCCTGATGTACGGAAAACAGAGAATCCAGGCCAAGCAACTTCAAGCCTCTTATTCCTTTATGCTGAGTGTAAAATTTGGAGTCATATACTAGTCTCATGAAAATAAATATTTGTAAATAAATGAAGCTTCACATCAAATACATGGAAAAGAAATAATATAAAGTCCCACTAAAATAAAAATCATTACTGACCTGCAGACATGTTGTTTAATGTTTGTAATGCAGAAAATGAACATCAAAGAATCAATTATACTGCAAGTGGATTGGAAATTGTAATATCTTTAATGTCTACATTCCAGAGGAAAAAAAAAAGGCTTTGTGAGTAAGATAAGTGTCCTTAATGCTACACAAACAGAGCTGCAGGACTTTTTTTTTTTGTCATTTTTTTTTTTTTTCCAGAAGATATTTATTTTACAGTTTTGTGTTTGCATTACTTAATCAGACACCGTATTTTTGTATGGATTTTGTCACACCAAAAGGATGACAAAAAAAAAAGATAGACAATAGCTTTCTGATGGTAAATCATCATAGTACTTGTAAGGTGACACATTGTTCTACTTATTTGTGATTAGTCCTTCTTGTGTCTCACATTAGTGGTAACCTCTTCTACAATCATTGCTCTGTTAAGTCAAGCCAGGTAAAGAATCTTTCATATTGCTAATTAGAATGAGACAGCTTTTAAAATATTCCAGATATAATATGCAGTCAATCACTGGCACATTCTGAACTCCACAGTAATCCCAGAATGTAATAGGCTCTTTACAGGCAGGCACTGGTATGTGATGTAGAACTTGAACACAGCATAAAATGAGAACGCAAAACAAACAAACAAACAAACAACAACAACAAAAAACTTCATTATTTTACACAGTTTTACTCATTACTAAAGGGTAAAGTGAGGAAGGATTGCTTTAGTTAAGAAAATGATTGGATAAGTGTAACACTGATTTGTGACAAACATTTTTATACACTGAAAATAGTAAAAATATTGCTTCCAGACATAGTTATTAAAAAATGCTCCATAAACTGAACTTTCCTGCATATGCAGCAAGAATACAAGATTATTACAGAATGGAACACGTCGCTAAAGCTTTCCTACACTGTAAAGAATGGCTTCTTGCTTTCCTCTTCATTCCAGTCATTAGAATAATTCCTATCTGGGTACAAATGTTAAATATTTAAACCAGCAATCAAAAACAAAACAAAACAAAACCTAATACTGTATTGGATTTTCCTATGATCCTGCTGTTCTTTCAAATAAAAATAATTATTTAAGATACTTTTTGGTGTTAACTTTGAGAAGATACTTTTAAAATGTTTGTAATGTACAAATAATACTTTCAAGTGGGCCTATACAGTTCTCTATCTTCTTCACTACAGTCACTATGATTAATTGTGTAATAATAATGCAGGATGATATAAGCAGAAATCATAGACATCATGTTAATGAATAGTGTAGCCGAAGGCTTACAGACTGGGAGAAGAAGACAGATTTGTATTTTCTTATTTTAATACTATCTGAAATTTGAGGCTGTGGGCTTAGATCTAGATAGACAGGCAAGAAGAGCTAACTGGCAGAGCTTCAGCAGTCCAAAACAGCCACACTGTTTAATTCTTGCATTAATAATTAAAAAAGTCAAGTAGACCTGAGAGTTAATAAGTCGAGAAGACTTTAGAACTAGGCATTTCTAAGTGGATTTGGTTAATACATGAAATATTTCAAGCTTTACTGAAGCACTGAATGGAACTTGCAATCAATCTTTTGATTCTAAGGTGTGTCACTGTACTATTCTCATGGCCATAGGCCTCTGAATGTTAAAGAAAAACCAGTATTAAAATAAGGTAACAAAGTCAGTTCTTAGCAGTCTTACAAAAAAATCTGGCACAGTGCCAGTCATACTTTTTGAAGGGTCCATGACGAGACAGCAGTAGGCTATATACCTACGAGCAGTTTCCCCATATATGAGAAGTATTTATTAAATCTATATTTCATGTACATACATTCGCCTCCTTGTTTGTCACAGTGAATTTACGAGTTATGGTTTATTCAGTCTGAAGAATTTAGGCTTCAGAATGGAAAATGAGTGGAAAAACCTCTTTAGCATTACAGGAAAATATAAATTTAGGACTCTTGGAGCTCTTACAGTGGTATATATCCTGCCTTCGGTCTTCTCAAGTGAATTTACTGTGGCCCATTACATGACAGTCACAACAACGAAATTACAGTAGCTCTCCATTAAATAACAAAGATATGATTGATAGTGTACTTTACATTCTCAAGGCTGTTTTCTAACCCCCTAAGTGGATAATTGTCAGTTATTGTTTTTAAACTGTTAGCCTTGTATGACTTTATTAAAAGTTTACCATCCAAAACATTACTAAAGTAGTATCTGTAAACACAGGAGTAACATAAAAGGAACAAAATCCAGAAATGGTTTGGAATATGTGCCAAGTTTGTAACAAGATTATGTATGTGCCTTCTATTTCAAGTAGTTTTGTCTTCAGTCAGCTGTGGAAGATTTGAGCTGAAAAATCTTGTTTGTATTACTCCTCTTTTTTCTTACTATATTCCTCCTAACATGGTAGCAACTAACAAGCAATACATCTATTCTTAAGCACGTATTTTGAACAGAACATACATGTTATTATTCGGAAAACAATACAAAGACAAGGAGAAAAGATACTTCCAATCACTTTATCCTAGGAAGGTAAATTATAAAACACCATGGTGAACAAAAATGGATGCCTGTGTACAGAATACCTGATGTAGGCTGGATACAGGGCCATTTATCTGTCTTGACTCCACCACCCATGGTGTGATCTCCAGTCTCACTGAGGGAAAAAGAATTCTACATTAGTAATAAGTAGGATGAAGGGATGCCTCAAATAACAAATCCATCTGAAAGTAGAACTGGGTCTGTTCCAGTGCATGATCACTCTTTTGGATAAGTTTTTCCTAATACCCAACCTGAACATTCCCTAGCACAGATAAACAATCCCAGTGTCGTCAGGTAGTCGTCATAAACCTTGTGCTCCAGACTCCTCGCCTACTTTTTTGACCTTCTCTGGAGATGCTCCAGGGCCTTAATGTCTGTCTTATAGTGAGGGACCCAAAACTGATCACAGTACTTGAGATATGGTTTCACCAGAGCTGATACAGAGAAATGTGGTTAAAGTAGAGTGTTCAAGGCCTTGCTTGTCACGGTTTTTAGTATCTCGAAGGATAAAGATTCTAAAACTTCTGTGGGTGTTTATTATGGAGGAAAAATAAATAAATCTAGTCAGAACTTCCTCTGCTCCAACTTGTGTCCATTGCTTCTTATCCTTCCACAGTGCACCTCCAAGAAATGTCTGGATCCACTTTCTGCACAGCTTACCATTACGTAGTTGTGCACAACCTACTCATTAGCTTTCCCCTAAGTCTAGACAAACCAACTGTAATTAGAAGGATCCAGTAAGACAGTTGGAGAAAGGCTGTTTTCTTTAGCACAAGTTTATTTCATGCAAGGTAGTAAAGAAGTGAAGATATACATCATTAGGGTTGCGGACTTGTAATCCATACTACGCGAGATTGTGATGATAGCCAAATGTGGCTATTTTTTAGTACTATATCTCAAATGTGAACAGTTTAGTGACTACTTTCACTATTATTCTATCCCCTCTACTAGAACATTTAATTCAGAACTTTTTTAGTATAGTGAGATAGTATCGTTTTAGACATGTATTCAGAAACAGTGTCTTCAAAATACCCACTTATGGAAACTATTCCCTTCAAATTTCCAACAGACATGATCTGGATGCAAAAAGCAGAGAGCTACAGAATTGGCATGACATTTCTCTCTGAAAACAATTATTTTGATCTCTTAAAGTTCCAGTGTTTCTTGGGGGAAAAAAAAAAAAAAAAAATCTAGAGGAAAATATTTGTGTTTAAAGGTAATTTAAAAGTTATTTGTCTACCATGTGAAAGAGCAAAAATGGATGAAGGGAGGATGTAAATAATATCAGGTAGGCAAATGAGCACAACTGTACATTATTTTCACAGAACAAAAATAAGTCAGTGAAATAATTACGAAGCAGAGTGAAAACAAGCAAGAAGAATTATGTCATTAGAGTATGAAATTCATTGCCACATGATGCTGTGGTATCTAAAGCTTAAACAGGATTAAACAAATTCGTGAAGGATTGGGCTATTAGGGCTATTAAACCTATCAGCTTGAGAAGTTTGTCAGAAGAATGATAGAAGCTGAAGTGCTACAGCAGAAAAACACTAGTTTTATACTGCCCTGTCTCTTTCAGCTCTTTCAGCTCAGGCTAGAAGGGTGTTAAATCTGATGCAAGGATGATAGTTCTTTCAGAGATGTCACTAATAGATTGCTGCCTTTGGACTTTGCTAGGGCACTGTGTCATTGGTTTGCAATCTATTGCCATGCAAGTCAGGGTCTACCACTTGTTTCTGCAAGATGCCATGAGTTGGCTGTGAACAGCAGTGCATACTCGCAGGACATACTGCATAACAAGAGTGTCTTAGTAACAATCATTTACAGACCTAGACAAGCATAAGCCTTCTTCACTCACAGTGATGTAGCCATCAAATCAAGGGAATTGTTCATAATATCCTTAGATGATGCTAAAGAGCATTCAACCATATTTTATGTTCTGTGATGTGTGTATACATTTAAATATTGGACAGAACAGGCAAAAAAAAGTACGGTTCACCTTATGGAGGATAAGCATGCTTGCATTAGAAACTATGCCTTCTTTTACTCTTGAACATGCAATTAGTATTTTTATACATGCAATTAGTAGATTGGTTGCATTTTGTACATCCATCCTAAGCTCCATGCACCTAAAAATCCTTCAGAGGTAGTGATCCTAATGAAAACTTGCAGTGTTCTGTAGAGTCACAATTTGATTCTTCTCAGCCACAACCTTCAAATGCAGGCCTAATACTCCTCCTAGTATCCAACATCAAGATAAGTACAACCTGACCTTCAACAGTACTGATTTCCTATGTAAAAGATGGATATTTAAAAAAGAAAATTAACTTTGTCAGGCATCATTATATGGCAGAGTTACCAAGAAAATCTCCAGAGTCCAACAATCATGATTTATGAGTCAAGCTGAGTTCAGACACCTGGAAAATAAAAAGCATCATGGTTAGGTCTTGTACAGTTTGCTAGTACATTAGTTATAATATTGTTGTCATTGAGAGCCACATGTGTAGTTATGCTGTGGAAATGATACTTATTTCTACCAGCCAATTTAATTCACATCCTATATATCAATGAAATACCATAAACTACATCACAGAGCAAGATGGTAAAAAACTGTAGTGCAACACCTTACCCAGGAAAGACAGACTACAACCCTATGAAATTTAATTGGACAGAAACCTGTAAGTCTACATAATCCAGGGTGCAGGTACTGTTCTTCTGATTTCTCAGCAATTTCTCAAATCTTTTTTAATACAGCTGTATCTAGAAACTTCTAGCAAAAAATTAAGTAAATTTTGCCATCTTCATTGTCTTGTTCTATGGGTGTGCAATGTCTGTTAAAAGTACTGTGTCAGACCTTGACAAGAGAGCTAAAACCATTTGAAGAAGTAGGTTAACAACTAAACAAGCTGGACAGTTGTGTGATAGTGGTGATAGCACTGCATGTATCTAGACCCTGAATTTGTTTTCCTAGACAGGAAACAGCTCATCTTGCAAATAACAACTGAAAACTTAAATTTTGTCTGCCCACTACTTAACATACTACAGACAGCCAAACTATCATGATTCTAGGCAGACATGCTTTGGCTAAGAGTACAAGACAGTCTCATAGACACTGACAGTGTCATTCTTGGGTACACAGTATAGCTTTTTTTAAACATGTATAATTAAGAATGTGTCACTGACTTATAGAACAGAATAGAGGATAGTTAAAAAGCAAAAAGGCTAGAAAAAGTTATTAATAAATTCTGGAAAGAAAACAGACTTTTGTATGTCAAAGAAATTTAACATACATACTGAGCTACTGACTTGTAAAGCACAAGAGTGTCAGCCAAAGGCAACTTTTCCAGGGACACTTCTTTCTTCAAAGTATTTTCTTCAGATTGCCAACATGTGTTCCAACATTCAGCCATCAGAGTATCTGCATTTCAAACAGTGACCACAATGAACTCCAGTAGAGAAAAAATGCTTCAGTCAGCTTTAATAAGTCATTTCAGTGCTCCAAGTTCTGTGGGAGATCAAAATAGATAATGAGAACATTGTACTACAACAAGGAAGGTTTACAGGTTTTTCTCACATAGAGAAAAAAATACATTTATTTATTTATTTACTTACTTACTTACTTAAGTACTTATTTATTTATTGGTACTAAGAATATATGCAGAATTCAGATCTGGATATTTCTGAAAACAATTCAAGCTCTCTCTCTACACATATTTTTATTAAAGAGACATTCATTAAAACAATATTCTTCTGAGAATATTCTTTCTGAGAGAAACCTCATTGACAGTTTTCTTTTTATTTTGTACATATGTTTAATATAAATATTTAGTACATATATTTAGTACATACGTTTTATATATTTTCTTTATTTTTAGTGCTATACTCAATTTTGTATACATAATCACTTTACAGTTTTTCAATCTTTTCATACAGAGATGCTTTGATGCTTTCAATCTTTGCCTGACATTTCAGCCTTGAAATCAGCCTGGCTGATAAAGTTGCCCTTGTTTTCTCTGGATTAGAAGAACATGTATAAATTGGAACAGATTTTTTTCTATGTAGAAATTTTAGAAATTACACAAAATATAAATTCGGAAATGTTATTAACTTGCAGACTAGTCTCTGCTATGTTTTCAATATCTGGTCACAACTTTCCAGCAAACTCCACAAAATTACTGAGTACTGAGCTTTTGAATTTCATCACAGCACACAGGTACACAAGTGGTCAATGCTGCTTTAAAATTTTAATCAGTAAAAATTGTAAATAATATTCATATTTCCACAACAGCAGCACATTCATTGATTATCCATCATTTGCATCACAATCATGATTAAATTTCACTCTTCTATCTATTTTTCACCTTTATTTTACACTAAATATTTACGTTCTTGGAATACTATCTGGAAGATGAATTTTCCCTACAATTACTGTAAAGAACAATTCAAAAATATGGAGTTGATAACATTTGTTTTTCTGAAGAAAAAAAAACAAAAAAGGAAAAAAAATATATATATATATATCCTTTTCCTATCTCTATGACAACAAACAGGAATTGTAGATGCCTATGGCCTGTTAAACCACGCTTCAGCAAAATTCACTATCACAGGAATCATAGTATATTGGAGAATGTGTGCTATAGCCCTCCCTGTACAATAAGTCTGCAGATGCTCTGAGTCTGTTCCAGCCCTAGCAAACAAAATCTGGAACTTGAGCTCAAGCTATAATAGCTTATGCTTTCAGCTTGACTACATCTAGTTCAAGCCTTAAATGTCAGTCAAGATGCTATCTATTGCGTAAGTGGATATTAAAACAAAGACCTTTGGAATCAAAAGTATAGTCTTTACAGCTCTGAATAAATCAGCCTTTTGAACAGAATCTTGAATATACATATTTCTACAGTGATCCATATAATTATTTGGCACCAGGCTAGTGTGAATAATAGCATTTCCAGTTGCAAGTTGGTCCCTTGATGCTAAGGTAGAGATTAAATTAATATATAAATAAATCTTGATATAGTTATTTCACTAAAGCTGTAACTCTTGTTTCACTTTGCATATATCTTCTCCTTTTTCAACAAAATCTACTTTTGTATCCTTTTCAGATATTCTTCTTTCCAGTCAAGATTGAAAATCCTGTTCACTCTTTTCCCATTCCAAATGACTCTCCAGCCCTTAGTTAATTTATGTTGAACAGTAAAAATTTTATCTATAAGTACATATTAAGAGACGGGGACTTTGCAGGTTTCTTACACAAAGGAAATCAGTTGTTATGGTTTTGTGTTTTTTTGGTTTTTGATATTCCACATCATAACATTATGTAGTGCACTGGGAGTTAAAGTGTTAATGCTCCAGTTCAGGGTACCTGTCCCTGTAAATTGTGGAAGTCATGGGATCTGGCCCCTTTAGGTGGGGTGGTCTCTTACTGCCTTGCAGTGGGTGCTGGAGAGTGCTTTCCTAGCTGTACCAAGCTTTTCAGGTTTGACTTAGTCTCAGGAACTTTCTCTCCCTCCTATTTTATTTGATTTATTAGTCTCAGTTTCAATTAGATTGTATGATGTTGTGTTATCTTGCATTCCGATATCACAGTTAGTAAAATAAGTTTTCTTCCATAGGTCATTGTCGCTATTTTTTTTTCTTTCCTTGAGCCCAGCTCCCATCTCTTTTCCCTTTTCCTTCGCATTCTATGGGGCTGGGGAGGAGGGACCCAGGGGCCTACTGCCCCCCTGTCACGGGCATAGGTTGATCTAGTTAACTCCATGACATCAGTGCATAATGGAATAGGACTCTGGATGTGATGACCCACTTAAGCTAGGTCTTAAACAGAATAGCATAAATTCATGCAAACTGATTAATTTCCAATCACAAAACCCAGTCTAGGTCTGCAATCAAGGTTAAATTAATTAATTGATGTGACATATGTGAATGCTTCCAATTTGGACCTCCATATGCCAAGGCAGGAAGAATTAGAATGAATGAGTCATTCCCAGTTTGCTTTCTGACATGAAAAAAAAAATCAAAAACTGACTTGTTTGTTCTTTATTTTTTGTTTGTTTGTATATTTTTATTTTGCTTTACTTTCTATGCTTAATCTTAGTCATAGAAACATAATTATACATTATTTATTTGGTGTACTACCATAATCCAGATATGTTGTGTTTTTCTCATATTATATTCTGTTAGGAAATAATTCAGATTTATTTTTGTTCCACGTAAGTAGAAAAATTCAGATGTATTAAGATTCTTCATTATCTCACTAACTAGAGTTTGATTATTTCTCTAAAATCTTTGAAAAGTTTTTCTTGAGTAAGACAAAACAAAAAGTTATTGATGTCACCTTCTACCTTTCTGAGAGAAAATTTCGCCTAGACTCCTTGATTTGCAATATAATTCCTAAGCTCAGCATCAAGTATCATCTTATTTGCTAGTTATAATATATTTGTTCGCCTTCTGTAAAACAATTTTAATGCCAACATTATATGATTTTACAGATTAAAAAACAATTATTTTTCCTATCTGCTTTTGCAGCAGAAAACAATTTAGCTAGATAACAGCAAATCTGTTTCTACCAGCTTTGTATGTTTATCAGTATCAACCCTTCATTTGGATACCCCTGTAAATTCCAGAATGCCTCTAATGACCAGTCCTCATGCCTCTTTCCACTGCAAGGTAAAACAAGAGTTTCTGAAGAGTTACAGCCATTCAAGCAGTTCATCTAGTTCAATCCCAGTTTTCCGTACTTACATCTTCATTGCTAGGAAACATCAAGAGTTACAAATTAAGAGAAATGTTTACTCAGTCCTAATCGTGAGCGTGGGTCAATAACTGAGATCCCAAAATAATTCAATAGTACTGGAATAGGCAAGCACCCCCTTCTGGGCCACATACACTTTAGGATAGTAAATGCAAGGATGAAGGAGCCCTTATTGGTAACCTTTCCAGCATGAAAAATCAAATGCAATTTACCATATTAGTGGGCTTAGTCTCTGTCTGATTATCTTGTGCCACAAAGATGTGACCCATGCCTATGCCTCTGGTTTTTAATAAACACATTTGCTGGGTCCAATAGTTTGGCAATTTGTACAGTAAATTAGATGTAATTTGCCCTGAATGCCACTGGTTTCTCAGATAGTTTGAAGCAATGCTAGGCAGCTCAGCAAAAAAAACCTGTAGCCTGTGCAAGTGAATCAGGCTGAAGAGCAGATTTCCTTGCTAGAGCCCTCTGCTGCCTGCTTCAGATTCAGGCTTTCAATTACTCCAATTTCCACAGCTTCCTACTCATCTTCTTCAGTCCTCCTCCACAGTCCTCTCTGCTATCCTATCGCTCTTTTCACTTCTTATATAAGATGTACAGAGCTAAAGGTCTGATTCAGTAATAAATATGCTTGTTTCTCCCATTGAAATTGTGGAGATTTCTGCAGACTATCCAACAAGGAGCTTCAACATGTACCTATTTTGACTCTCCCCTAGTGTTTACAGTGATATGAATGGATTTTTGGTTATTTGTCAATTTAATGAACTATTCTGACAGACTAATAAAGATATATATATATATACATATATACATATTTTTTTTTTCTTCAGGATTTTATTCTATTATATTTTATTTTGTTTTATTTGGTAGTCTATTCCTCCTCCTTGCTACCCAGTAGGGAACCCAGATGTCTGCTGCTTGTTCAGTCTAGCTTGAATAACCTGTGAGACCCAGTGGCATTCTTAAAAATCCTCCTTCTTGGTTACATTTGGTTCCATTCCTGAATAAAATTAAATAAAATGTTTGGATGTTATCTAGAAAGGTTACCCTAGGACATCTTGTCAAGTAGATACTTTAAAAGTTACCCTCCAAGAAGACAATAAGACCAGCCTCTACACCAAAGCATGCAGTTTGGGAAGCAAACAGGAATAGCTGGAAGCCAACATGCTGCTGTACCATAATGCAGTTCCATCACTGAAACCCTGTGGGATGATGCACATAACTGAAGTGTGGCTATTGATGGCTGCAAGCTGTTCAGAAGGGACAGGGTAGGAAGTAGGGGAGTAAGTTTTGGTGTTGCCCTCTATATCAAGAAAGGAATAGAGTATGAAGAGCTGTCCATGAAATGGCTGAGTAAGTTGAAAGCCAGTGGGTGAGAAACAGAGTCTGAAGCAAGAAAGGGAGAATTCTGAGAGGTATCTGCTATAGATCACCTGATTGAGAGGAGCCGGTTGATGAAGCCTTCTTTCTCCAGCTACAGAAGGCATCATGATTGCAGAGTCTCATCCTGCTGGAGGACTGGAGAACCAACCAGACGTGCTGAAAAAGTAGTATAATGAGATGTAGGCTATCCAGGAGACTCCTGGAATTCAATGCGGATAAATTTTCGAACCAAATAATAGACAGCCCTGTGCCTGTCTGCTTAAACCAATTTTCAAGCAACTTTATCTAACTGTAAATGTTCCAGCTCATTGCTGGAGAGCTGGATTAGATGACCTTTAAATGAGATGGCAGTTCTACAATTCTATTTTCCCAAGTTAATGTGGGACATTTGTGGTCCTGTTTTCCTACACTTTGGACTGTACTTCCTCTTTTTCCTTCTCTTCTCTGCCAACCTTTCTTCCTCACTTTCTGTCTGTTCAGTTGCTCTTCTTCCTCTCCCATCATCTCTTGGCTTTCATTTCTGTGCTTCCCTTCTCTAGCTGCAGACATATCTCCCCCTCCCTTTTGAGAGCCATGCACTACTAAAACAGAGTTTTGTGTAAAACAGAGCTGTTTCTCCAAATAGTGTTGTAGCATCTGTCCACAACAGTTAAAAGACAGTAACATAAACACTGAGGTAAAATAAATAAATAAGCAAATAAATAAATAAATAAAAATCATAGAACAGATATCATTTAATTTGAAATACTTATAGGGGTAAAGACACTTTAAAGTGGCACTTTATAGTGCCACACTATTTTTGTAGAATTGAATAAAGAAGAAATAAAAAAGACATGCCACTTCTTTTTTTTTGTCTAAGAGTTTTTTTTTTTGGCCCCCTCTCCATTACCTTCCCCCAGGTTATTTTTTTCCTGTAATTACCAATAACCCACTACTAGGCTTCAAGGACAAAAAGAACTCTTAGACTGTCTAGATATCAAACCAGAACTAGTCTTTTTCACTAGCAGCAGTTTGGAAAGATGATTCCTCAAGGTACCTGAAGTCTATAATTGTCAGATCATTCATTCCCATGGAGAAGTACAGGCAGGTGGTATCTACTCTGTGATTATGTTTTTTTGTTTTTTTTTTTTTAAACTTGGTTTCACACCATCCCCAAAAGCCAGATTTGCTGAAATGGAGTATTTGTATTTTAGGGACAGAAGAAGTGTATTGGAAGGGGTTAGCTCTAGGTACACTGGTGCAAGCATTGGCAACTTCTGTGCTTAATTTCTCATTTCCAGCCATTTTCTGTGGGTTTTCTGGGGGAAATGTGTAAAGGCCCCAGGTGGGAAACAGGTCCCTATGTGCAAGGTGCTGTACAAACACATTAAATTCCCTGACTTGAAGATCTTACAGTGTAAGTAGAGAGGACCAGGGAGAGGCTGGAGGGTAGAGGCGGAATGAACACAATCTTTGTTTTACAGCAAACAGCTAAATTAAATGGTGTCCCCAGTGGGCTAAAAGAAATCTGAGGTAGAAATGGACATCGAACATCGATTACCTGAACCTCAGTGTTTTGCTCATAAAGCAGTTTAGTCTTCAGGCAAAATCTGGCCTCAGGTTTGATCTTTCAATAACATTCTTCACTTTCTTATCATTTTCAGAAGCAATGCACTTTCAACTGATGCATTGTAAGGTAGACCAGGCACAAAGGAAGAGCAATTCACTGCCCATTCATATGCAGCCGTCTCTTGTGCAGAGCACAGCAGGTATATAACAGCTACCCAGCCATACTACTGAGAATAAAGAAGACAGTGTTTAGCAGATACCTGGGCAGAATGACTAGCAGGTGGGATCTAACCTTCATTCCGGAACAGAAGTGTTATCAGATTTTTAATGATCATGGATTAGACAAAGGACATACACAGACTCCCTCTCTCTTTTTCTCTGTGTGCATCTGTGTGTGGGAATAAGATCATGTCTGCCTCTGACAGCTGGGCCATGCCTAGAAGAGTAGAATAGGTGAACTGCTAATAGAGGATAGTAAAAAGCTCCTAAAGATCAAAAGATAGCAGACTGTGACTTTTCTTTCTCGTTTCTTCTCTCTTCCTCTAGTTCCCCCCCCCCCCCCCCCCCCCCCCCCAGCCCCCCCCCCTTCTCCCCCCTCCTCCAAGCTGAAAGAAGCAGGGATCTATTCTCAGCTTTACCGTTTAAGATGGGTGATTTGTCTCGTAATTGTGTTCGCTGACTGCAGCAGATGGATTCATTACTAGGGCTGGTCAGAAATCTTTCAACACAATGTGTTTTTGTGTGTGTGTGTGAAAATGATGAATCATCAAAACTGAAACTTTTCATGAAGATACAGAGGAAACTTTTGTCATAGAAGTTTTCTCAGCTCCCCACTGGGACCTGTGATTAAAAGCAGAGAAAGCAAAAGCTTCTCATCTTAGGGTAGCCTGGAAGACAGGATATGTGGGCAGTGAGGTTTTTGGTTTCTCTTCTGCTTATTCTGAGCTGTTTCTTTTTTGAATGAAGTGTGTTAGTTACTTTATTATCAAATTCTGCAGCACATTTCCTTAGGTATGTGTGAGTACATATAGAAATGCAAACTAAGTAGAAAAACTTTAATAGGAGGCACTGAGAGAAAGATGATGGCATGCTGAACGCTATTAAACAAATGCAGGTGATGTTGCCAGCTAAAGCCACCATACGCCCTTTTGAAATCAGAAAGGCATTTGCAGTCTACAGAGGGAACAGCTTGCTGATTGCAGACTCTTTCACCCTAATCCACCAGATCCTACTCCTTTTGTTTCAACTGAAATTATCAAAATAATCCAGAGTGAAGAATGCTCAAGGAAGACTTTTGGAGGTAAAGTCACTTAGCTCATGACCACCACTGAAGAGTAAAATTTTACAAGGAAAGGAGGTCAAGTGCCTAGTTATCTGTTCATGTTTACACGCTGTTAAAACCCTTTCCCCTCTGAGTGAGTGTTTAACTTGTATATAAACTACTGCTGATTGTACTGCTGCCTTTGGGAGCCAATCTTATGCATGACTTAACCTGTGCATATAGAAGTTTGTCTTGATCCTCCTTAGCAAATGTTCAGTGTAGGCTCTAATCAGAACAGAGAGACATGCTTCCAACAGGAGCTACAACCATCAAGAGACTTTAGAAGACAGGCAGGACACCAAATGCCTTTTCTAAATAGGACAAGGCAGCTTGCTAATGGGTAGCAACTTGGCCCTGAGGTTTCAGTGTATGACAGTCATGTAAATAACAATCCTGCTGTTGCAATTGGAGGAGGAAATTAATATTAAGTCTGTCCAATCAGTAGGAACAATAATGAGACGCAACTAAAGAATTACTGAGCAGTTAAAATACTAGACTGGGATTTATGAGGAATGGAGCAGAAAGGAAAAGGATAGGTCTTCTTTGCTAATAAATAGCATGAGAGTCAAAGAAAAGTGTCTCATTAGCAGTACAGAAACAAAAAGAGGTAAACAAAATTGACAGAAAAGATGATGTTAATCTTACAAAAAAAAAAAAAAAAAAAAAGGTAGTTCCAAATTACTACAAAGGCTTATTCTATCCACCAGCATCCCCAACTCTTCCTTCACATCATTCACAGCACAGTTTTGCATTTCTTCCCTCTTTCATTCTTTCTGTGTAAACTTACTTTTGATGTAGAAACACCTTCTCTTTAAAGAAAAGTAATTCTGTAACTTACAGTTGGGATACCGTCACTTGTCTGGACAATCTGTAACACGCAAATTGTACGAAGCTTATTTTCCAGGTTGATTAATATACGCAGGTCCGATGTCTGTAATGTTGTCTAAGGTAAATCAAAGTATTCTACTAATTGTGAATTTGAATTGCCAGTGAGATTGTCCTCTCATCAAATTAGTTTCTGCTCCTTCCTACAAGTTTCTTGAAACAACAAATAGAAGAATATTCACTGTGTTTTAAAAATTATAGAGCTGTTTATTTTAGATTATTTGTCATAGTATTTTCAATATTTTTTAACTCAAGGACTATCTTAAGCTTGGTACAACTTAGCAGTTATTACAATGGTTTTCATTTCATGAATAAATAAAAATTAGGCTGAATTTTGTGCATTTATTATTACTCCCTCACATTGTCTAGTTTGTTTTCTTGCTTACGTAGATTTGCATGTTTATCTAATGCAGCAATAAAATGTGAGGGTTTTGTAAACTATCCTTTTGATGTTTTATAAATTAGCCCAAACCACAGAGAAACACTGACTGTTGTTTATTATCTTTTACTATAAAGCTAGCACAAGCTATTCCCTGCCCCTCCTTCCCCCAGAGTCTGTTTTTATAGCTATGTCCAAATGTAAATGTTAGAAGCCATTTGGCTCTAATCCATGTTATCTTGGAGCCGTCCCCTTTACAGTTAAAGGTGCCAGCTAAAAGCCTGATTTTCTTTCATAATTTTATATATTTACATTGGCAAAAACTTGTAAGTATATTGTGTCTGGACAAAACTTTGCGCTACATGATCACTCCTTATTTGCATTTTTAATAGTCTCCATTAGACAGACTCCGAACTAATTAGCCAAGCATCTGTAATAGAAAAATCCTGTTTGCTATTTTCAGAACTAAGAAACTAATGGCTAAACTACTACTCGAACAACTAAGGAATAAGAAAAATACTGTGTTAAGACTGTCAATATAGCTCTTGCCATGAATCACTGAAATAATGACTTCTATTTAAAAATACTGTAGATGATTTAAAAAAAAAAAAAAAGACAAGTTACACATTATTTCTGTGTTCTCCACAATAGATACACCAGGGAATAAACAAATAAACAAACAAACAAAATTGCATGGTGTATGTATATGTTAAGTTAATCAATAAGGGTATATTGGTGTCACATTTGTTGTTATTATTTTTATTATTTGGATTTTATGACAACATCTGTTCTAATGAAAAATAAATTCATAAATTTTAGCAAAATTTCAGCTACCAAATTTTCACTATGTTTTCATATTTTTTACTGTATAGATTAGACATCCATGAAAAACGATGAGAAATTGGCCTGTTAATATGTGAAAGTCCTGAAGGGCAGTTGGTGCCTAAGTCTTTTAGATGAAGATCTGTATCTTTGGCTATCATAAGTTATCCTTCTTCCATGCAACTAAGTTGCTAAGTGGATGAAAGAGCATTAAACATTCATGTTCTGGTAACAGAATTTTGTTCCAAGTCATTTCAGTTTTCAGAACTTTATTCAGCATTTAATTTCAGTATTTCTATGATCCAGAATGACAGATCTGCTTCAACAAGTAGAACATGCAAGTAGACTAATTGGCCAGCACAATTTTTGCTAATATATTTGTTCTCAGAATCCACCTCAGTCATTAGAACGGTAAAACTCTTAGTCCATAAGTGTTCACATAGAAAGTAAAACTATTTGGGAGTTTTCAAATCAATTTTTTTCCACTGACATTTCAACATTCTAGAAATAAAATAAAATAAAATAAAATAAATCAACACCTTCTATGAATCATTAACAAATGATTTAAATTTCATAGAATCATAAAATCATAGAATGGCCTGGGTTGGAAAAGATCACAATGATCATTGAGTTTCAACCCCCCTGCCGGTGCAGGGTCAACAATGACTAGACCAGGCTTCCCAGAGCCACATCCAGCCTGGCCTTGAATGCCTCCAGGGAATAAATATAGAATAAAATAAATATAAAATAAAAATTATTAAGTAAATATAAAATAAAATAAATAACACTTTCTATGGATCATTAACAAATGATTTAAATTTTCAGTCAATTTGGACAACCCTAATGGTTGAGATGGGTTTTTCAGTTGTTCTGAGCAATAATTCTCATAGAAGAATCAAATCAACAAGCAAACAAAGATAAACGGGGACGAAAAATGACTTTTTCTGAGAGATCTTGGAATTGTAAATGGTTTTTCGTTTTATAATCCAGTCCCTTTAAAAACTGCTGTTATTTTAACATATTTGCTTTCTTCTTCAAGCTATATATGTCCTCCAAAGTACACTATAATTACTCAAAAATATTACATATTTGTTTTTATAATATTAAAATATAAATCAGAGTACATACATTTCTATTGCTTTGCTTTTTTTGTGACTATATATATATATATATATTTTTTTTTTTTTTTTTGGTTCTTTTGAAAAGGTGGAACAAAATACTACAGTTTAAGAAATTTGTAATAATCTTTTAATTTTCACTTTCAAATTTTACTAATGGAATTGTTAGTTTAGTAAAGCCATGTAAGATTTTATTTTTTTCTAAAGTGAGAGTGGGAATAGTAAAAATTGTTACTAAAAATGTTATACTTTGCTTTACTTATGTCCATTACTACACAAATTTAGTTAACTTTGTAATGAACTTAGTAACATGCTTAAAGCTATGGAACTAAATAATGATATATTTGCAAAACTAATGGAATTCCCTAACTACTTAATGTTAAGATCATGTGCAAGTGTTTTAAAAATGTGGTCTTATTATCTAGCTAAGCATCAGCAAGAGATATAATATTTTTAAACATCTTTTACTCTTGAAATAGTATCATATTAACTATAAGCCAGTATTAACTTGCCATTACAAAGTACCTTAGGACTCATTTAGCACCTAAGTTTTCTGTAATTTGTTCTATTTTTCTTACACAGTCTCTTCATAAATTACAAGATTCTTCAACAGAAGAAAGCATTAAAGAAACTGTTAAGGAAAGTCAAGATTCTGGACATATAATAGCAAAGCTAAGCCCCAGATCTTCAAAAGCATTTTCTGCAGTACTGAATACAGCCTTGCATTCCAGTAAAAAGAAATATAAAAATAAAAATAGAAAATAAAAAATACTTCTGATTTGCAACTGTATTGTATGCCAGCACTGGATCCTTATATGCAAAGGCTGCTTCAAAAGTAATGCCTCCTATTTTGTTACCATGGCCCACGATGCCAGAAGCAGATGTGGGCATGATGGCAATAAAGGTTGAATCTTTAAACCAGTATTCCATTACATTTTGTTTTCATTCAGCAAATGGCAGCAGAAGGGTAGTCTGACAAAATGGTGTCTGATATGGAAGTGTTTTGAAGCAAAGGTGGATCACTGGATTCCTCCATAAATAATAAATTCTATCCATTGACATTTATCGACATGTGCTGAATGTTTATGGAGACCAAACAGAGGATGTGAGTTCAGTGAGGTGGTTGATGGTGCATTTCAGCACTTAGGACAGTTACAGTGGTTTACCTCGACGGGTACAGATTTTTATCACTGTGGCATGCAGGGTTCTCTTCATCTCTGACACAGTTCAGAGTGCAGGGTGGTGACTGTTTTGAAAAACAGTGTTTTGTAGCTGAGAATTTGCTCTATCAAATACTGCTACTGTGTTCCTTGTATGTGTTGTAGTTTCCATGCAAATAAATAGCTGCCATTATTTTTGGAGCAACATACATTTTATTTTTTTTTATATACACAAACTTGCCTGTCATTCCGTGTCTTAATCTGACCCTTCCCTCTTCATTTTCCCCGTTTCCAATATATCTCTGTGTAGGCTTCATCATATAGTTATTCCAAGCCTCATTCGGTGTTTCTCAGCAGCAACCTGAAGCAACCTGAATCCTGCTTATGCCAGCCACTGTGGCACTGAAATTAGCATAGATGGAGATGTACTAACGTCATTTGGAAGAGCAATGAGAGCCAGAATTTGTGCTTGGTTTGGAGATGAAAGGCTGGTGAACTAACACATTGTTTTTGCCTATTACACCACTTGGTAGGAGACAATAACTTTCCCAAACTTGTCTGATACAGCCAAAAAAACAATGACACAGAAGCAGTTGTGTTTGTTTCTTATCAGCAGGGATCCTATTGCTTCAAGCTCCACAGTGCTTTGGACTCTAGCTCTACTCATCAAACCATTCCTCCTGCTCTACTCGCCAAGCAGCTTACAGAAGGCAATTAACAATTGCATAAGCATTTGACTGTAAACAATTATGGAACTCAATGTCCTGTAGCTTGGAGGGGAAAAAAGGCCTCCTGCACTGGCTGAGCTGATAATCAGTGACTTTGACAGTGGAAAACTCTGGCTTCGAAAGGCAAATAAAGCTGTTTGAACAGTTATGCCATCTCCATATTCCACCACAAACTGTCTTCAACTGGGAGATTATTTCTTTTACAGGGTCTGGCAGTTGATGAGATCCAAATGCCAGAGAAGAACTGGCACACACTTTTCACTGTTCAGTTTGACCACTGCAGTCTGAGTGAACACACAAAAGTATGTCATGCTGTGTGCTGTTTTGAAGCTGATGATAAGAGCTGAACCATGGTGGGAGGCAAGCAAATGAGCAATGTGGTATAATTCAAACAGCCTGTGTGGCTGAAATGTACTATACAGTATACTGAAGATGGAATGCAAATGGTTAAGCTTTGGGCAACATGGAAGCTTCACATCAAGAAACAGACTCAAAAAGCAGAGCAGCAATCTGCAGAGTTTTGATAACAGCACGAAGTTTATGGTGATAGCTTTGTGGGAAAAGTGATGATGAATCATTTGATGTAAGAGATGTAGGCAAAACTTTAAAATCTCTCCATTAAATGCCATAGTGCCTTTGCAGCTCACATCAAAGGTTTCTTTGCTGTGACAAGAAGTGATCTCCTGGGTCAGACCAGGTGCATTATTTAGTTGTTTGTTTGCTGTTTTTGTCCCCCCCTTTCGCGCACCCTCCCCCTCCTCCGCCCCCCCCCCTGCACACACACACACACACACACACCCCATATTGCTTTTGGTCACCAGATATTCATTTGTAGAGATATTGCTTACTGTATTTCCAAAATACTATTCTTATTCACTTGGCCACAAATATAATCTTTCCCTGAAACTAAGTGATTCCTTCATCAAGTGTGCTCTGTAGGGAGAAAAGAAAGCTTCATAATCATGTTAGTGGTGAAAAATCTTGCAGTTGTTTTCACATAAAAATCATAAATCAAACCTTAGTATTCAGCAGATGGTGTTATTCCTTCTTTCAAATAAGTAAAAGTATCAAGAGTTGGTATCTTGGACTTTTGCAAGATTATGTGCATTCAGATTTACTCTTAACTATACACATGGTGATTAATCTTGTATTCTAAGTTCTTTTCCTGAAAAAACACATCTAATAGATGATCCATCTCATCCCAAGATCAGCTATGTACCTAAAATAAAATTAAACATCCTTTATTTATTTATTTATTTATTTATTCATATTCACAGGAATTCTAAGAAATGTAAGTAAGTGAACATTAGATTTCTAAAGCTAGAGAAGGCGAGAATCCTTTATAGTGAATAATATGATGTCTGGTGATATCACTGAAAAAATACACCTTAACAGTTTGTGGATTGGACAGACAGTAAGCCAATGTCAGTGTTTGAACAGAAGGTCTGGATGAGATATTGACTCCTGATGAGCTTTTGGCTCCTCAGAAGCCAGTGACACACTGGTATTTACTTCAGAAAATATGGAACTTCATCCAGACCTCTCATCTTCTAAATCTGTAAAAAGATAAACAAATATGCACATGCCAAGTCAGCCATCTACAGAAGAATCTCTCCTTATGGTGCGTGTTTGGGTTTTAGGAGTAAGGGACAGGAGCAGGATGTGAAGTGCAGCACCGAATCCAGGCTGCAAAAGCACAGACCCAACCTGTGTGGGCAGGTACTCTGATCTCCTAAACCCAACAATGGCCTTCTCCAGACTAGTTTGATTCCTGTGTCAATCATGTCTGTGCATGTTCTGAAACAAGTTCCTGCAATGCCACTTCTTTCTTAGGAAACTAAGTACACCCTGTCCTGGTCTGGTAGGCCATGCCTTTCACCCAGCAACTTAGAGAAGGCCAGTTTGTTTTAGGCAAAATCTCTTTAAGCACTTTTCCAGGCTCAGGTTCTCAGTGATTGTGACTCTTTCCCACAAGGAAAATGAAAACCCAGATATTTATGGGCAGAAAAGACAGAAGGACAGTCTCTGTAGTTCTAAGTACTATGTACTTAGGTACCTTACAAGGTACAAGCTTTACCTTGGTTGCAGGCTTGCATTCAGAGGTCTCTAACTCCAGTCTGGAAGGTTTGAGATGCAGATTACACTGGTTCCTGTAAGAAATCATATCCCAAGAAGTACATGGAGGTCAGTACTTTCCCCAGGTGCACTAGTGGTAGCACCAGTCTACCCACTGAAACCATCTCCTGAGATCTGATTGAGCTTTTCTCGTCTGATCCAGCCTAGCATCTCCTCAGCTCTGCTGAGCTAGTCATATCTGGAGAAACTACAGATAAAAGAATTGTCAGTATGAACTGACTATCTATGCAGAAGTTCTGTTACAGGCCAGTCTTCTGTGCATAGATAAGATTAGAGAAGTCTTGCACATACTACTATGGTTGATGTTCTTGGACGGGCTAGATGGTTTACATAACCACACAGACCGAGTGGATATGAGAATTCATCTTAACAGTCTTAAATATTGGTAACAAAATGTTAATTTTTTTATTTTTTTATTTTCTTTTTCTGGCCAGTCAGTAAATTCTGAAAGCACACACCTCAGAAAATACATTTTTTTTAAATCCCCAGCCATTTCAATACATGTTTTGCCATTTAGGCACTGAGTATGCACAAACAAATGATAAATATATTCATACGTGTTTGTGTGTGCTCACATATGATTCAAATCTATACCTGAGCACAGTCAGAGGGAGCTTTGAAATTGAGTATTTATGTCAATTTCAAGACATAGCGAACACCTTAACATGATGCAATTTGAAAGTGTAAGGGAGTATGATACAAAAAATGGCAGCCTCTGTATATACAATGCATAGGAACTTCCTACTCTGATGTGCTTCCAGATAAATTAGAAAGGGTCACCCATATCTTTCTGTAAGGCAGTATGAGAGTACATGGGTCATGATCTTGCCAAAAATGGTGGCTCCCTGCTATGAAATGGCTTCTGAAACAGAAGGGAAGAAAGAGGTGGTATGCATAGTGTGCATAACTGGAACGTTGGGGAACTTGGGAGTGCAAGTGTGACATACAGCTTCCAGACAGAATAGCACTTTTTGATGGAAGTTATGGTGTCAGTACGCAAGATGAAAGATGCTACCAAATCTTTTTTGAAACCAGCTTCAAACAGTAGGGGAGGAAAAGTGAAAGTTACAAGGAAATAGGGCTCAATTTTGGAAATAGGAAAATACTGATAAGATGCCCTTTGCTTTTGGATTTTTCATAGGCTGAGAGGAGACTGGAGGGGGAAAAAAAGAAAGAAAGAAAGAAAGAAAGAAAGAAAGAAAGAAAGAAAGAAA
>JAPSGF010000090.1:237231-256935 GCA_035772895.1 Perdix hodgsoniae
AAAGAAAGAAAGAAAGAAAGAAAGAAAGAAAGAAAGAAAGAAAGAAAAGAAAAAGTTATGTACTGAAACTCTAATGGAGCAATAATAAAAGCAGGAAGAAACATGCCATCTTCATTAATCCTTTATTAAGATTCACCTAGTACACCTGATAACATTAAGTAGCTGCCAATAAGATGTGAATTAGCATCCACATCACTGGAAACTGTAGTATCTCCCTCAAGTGCTCTCTATTCAAAATGGAAGAGGAAGCTTGCATATCATTTTCAGAAAGTTTTATTAACAACTTCTAGTGCAGCTGAACAAGGCAGACCTACTCCTTTGGAGTTAAATCCTTCTGATAATCGTTGTAAAGTTTTAGTCACCAGCTGCTAATCGATTTAGTCCTGTGATAATCATGAGAATTTGGAAGATATTTATATAATATAAGATATTAAAAAACTGAAGCTTGGAGAGATACTATATATGTCTAGATGGATATATAAAATTTAATCTGTTCTTACACTCCAAAAATTGATGCTACATGAACTATTCTTCCCAGTCAGGAATAAGCCAGTGTTTATTCTTTCCTAAATGACTTAGAATCAAACTGGTCCTATCTACATTTCAGTTCTTATTTACAAAGTGGAGCATTTCTGAAAATTGCTGACTCAACTTTTCATAGAATCGCAAAGCTGTAAACGACCTCCAAGATTATCTAGTTCAACCATCTTATCACTAATATTGCTGCCACAAGTCTCTAAACCATATCTCATAGCTCCTCATCCAGATGCCTCTTGAACATTGCCGGGGTTGGAAACTCCAGCTCTTACCCAGCAGACCATTCCAGTGCCTGACCACTCTCTGTAAGAAAGTTCATCCTTAAGCCTGACCTTAACCTCCTCTGGTACAACCTGTGGCCATTTCCTTGGGTCCTGTTTGTTGCCTGGGAGAAGAGGCCAAACCCCTACTCAGGACCTTTCAGGAAGTTGTAAAGTGCAGTAAGGTCTCCTCTGAGCCTCTTCTTCTCCAGACTAAACAATCCCAGCTCCATCAGCTGCTCTTCATAAGACTTGTGCTCCAGACTCCTCACCAGTTTTGTTGCCCTTCTCTGGACACATTCCAGGGCCTCAGTATCTTTCTTGTAGTGTACTCAAGGTGCAGCCTCACCAGTGCTAAGTACACAGGGATGATCACCTCCCTGCTCATGCTGGCCACACTATTTCTAATGCAGGCCAGGATGCTGCTGGCTCTCTTGGCCACCTGGGCACACTGTCGGCTCATGTTCAGCTAAGCATCAACCAACACCCCCAGGTCCCCTTCCTCTTCACAGTCATCCAGCCACTCATCCCCAAGCCTATAGTGCTGCATGGGATTATTATGGACAAAGTGCAGGAACCAATGCTTGGCCTCATTGAACCTCATTCTGTTCACCTCCGCCCAGTGATCCAGCTTATCTAGATCCCTTTGAAGATCTAGATCTAGATCCCCTGCCATCGTACCCTCAGGCAGATTGATACTCCCTCCCAACTTGGTGTCATGTGCAAACTTACTGAGGGTACACTCGATGCCTTCCGTCTAGGTCATCAATAAAGATATTAAGCAAGATAGGCCCCAGTACTGACCTCTGGGGGACACCACTTGTAACAAGTCAGGTGGACTTAGCTCCATTAACCACTACCTGTTGGGCACGGCACTCTAGCCAGTTCCTTACCCAAAGAAGAGTATACCTGTCCAAGCCACGGGCAGCCAGTTTTTCCAGGAGTATCCTGTGAGAGACAGTGTCAAAGGCTTTGCTGAAATCTAGACAGACTACATCAACAGGCTTTCCCTCATCTACCAGGCTGGTCACCCAGTCACAGAGGGAGATGAGGTTGGTCAAGCACGACCTGCCTTTCATGAATCCATACTGGCTGGGCCTGATCCCCTCAACGCCATGCAGATGCTGTGTGGTCTCTCCCAAGATGATTTTCTCCATAACTTTCCTTGGTACTGATGTCAGGCTGACAGGCATGTAGCTCCCTGGATCCTTCTTTTGCCTTTCCTGTAGACGAGAGTCACATCAACAAGCCTCCAATCCTCTGGGACCTCTCCAAATAACCAGAAGTGCTGGTAGATGGCCACGAACAGCTCAGCGGTCGCCTCCGCCAGCTCCCTCAGCACCTTGGGAGGAAACCCGTCCAGTTCTATGGACTAATTGTCTCTATCTGAATCACCGGGGTGTATTCTGCATAGCATTCCAGGCTTCCAGATCAGGGTGTAAAGTGCCCTGAGGATAACTGATCTGCCTATTAAAGACAGACGTAAAGGCAGCGTTAAGGACCTCAGTCTTCTCCTTATCCTCAGTGGTCACATTCCCCACTGCATCAAGAATAGAAATTCTCCTCGGTTCTTCTCTTACCATTTATATATTTATAAAAGGATTTCTCATTCACTTTTACTGCAGTGGCCAAACTGAGTTCAAGTTGGGCTTTTGCCCTCCTTACTTCCTCCCTGCATACCTTAACAACTTTCTTGTAATCTCCACAAGTAGCCTGTCCCTTCTTCCAGAAGACATAGATTCTCTTTTTCTTCCAGAGTCTCAACAACAGTTCTCAGCTCATCCACACCGGACTCTCCTTAAGGCATTCAGGGACATCCTGTTCTTGTGCCTTTAAGATTACTATCTTGAGGAGCATTCAGGCTTCCTGGTCCCCTTTATCCTTAAGGAGTGACTCCCAAGGGACTCATGCTACAAGCGTCCTGAACAGGTCAGAGTCCGCCCCCTGGAAGTTCAAGAAAGCAGTTTTTCTAGTCACACTCCTGACATTGCCAAGAATAGAGAGTTCTACAATTTTATGGTTGTCCTGCCCAAGGAGGTCCCCAGCTTTCACATCCCCCACCAGTCCTCTGTTAGTGAAGGGAATAGAATGAGAGAATGTTAGTGAATTTTCCTCACATGGGAAATGCTCCAGGCCCTTTATCATCTCTGTGGCCCTCTGCTGGGCTCTTCCTAGGAGATCCTTGTCCTTTTTGAACTCAATACAATATTCTAAATGCGATCTCACCAGGGCAAAGTGGAGGGGAAGGATAACCTCCTTCAACAGGCTGGCCACATTCTTTTTAATATACTACAGGATACCATTGGCCTTCTTGGCCACAGTGGCACACTGATGGCTTGTGACCAACCTGTTGTCCACCAGAATGCCCGGGTCCTTCTGCACCAAGCTCATCTCCAGCAGGTTATCCCCTAAACTGATTTATTTATGAATAGTATGTACAGTTAAAAACTCAAATACAGTTCATGTACTTTGATCAAGTAGGAATTAGACTATTTTTTTTTTCTAAACTGATTATTTAAAAGTTTTTTTCTGCATATGCAGTACAGAAAGATATCCTTCAAATTATATTCACTCTCCCTTCTTTAAACATGGATTGTATGATTTATCTTCCATGGATATCTATTTTCATTGACTGTGTGTTATGGTTTTGTAATTTCTTTGGTTTGCGTTGCTATTCCACATCAGAACATCATGCAGGATAATGGGAGTTAAGGGGAGAGTTTTTTTTTCTTTCCTATGGACTGCCTTAATTGGGCATGGGGGGGAGGGGTAGCCGGAAAAGGGGACGGAGTTTTTTTTTCTTTTTCGCGGGCGATCCCCCGGTGAGGAGACAACGTGGTCGCAGCTTCCCACCTCCTACAGCTCGTCGGTGAGGGTTAGTTCTATTTCTCTCCTTGTTGAAACTCTCTGTTGTTGTTTAGCATTATTAGGTTCATTAAACTGCCGTTCGTTCTTAGATCGCTCCTTTCTTTTCATTCCTTCCCTCCTAGACCCACTCGCCGTTTTTTTTTTTCTTTCCCCTCCCTCGGAGCGCACGTGGCCGGGCCGCGCCGCGCCGTTAGAGAAGGGAAGCGCTTCGTGCTTTCTCTCCCCGGGTTTTGTCCCCGCTGTCACGAGTGAGCTCTAGAGAGCACCCCGTGACATTTTTGGTGGAGAATGCGGGCACCACTTTGGGCATTTTGGGCAGCTTTAGGCTGCCTTGTTTTGGATGATGTTTATATACGTTCTTAGCCCATGGAAGACAGTGATGGGGATATCTGCCTGGCTCCCTTTCAGCCCAGTTAACATCACAGACACTGTGCTTGGACTGGCTTATGAATATTCTGAGTTCCTTACGTTTGACTGGGGTATCAGATTGGGTTTTGCATTGGCAGTCTCTCTGAATATAATCCTTGTAGTGAATAACTGTAAAACACAGAGAGACTGGCAGAGAATACCAGGACCCCCTGTGCCAGGTAATCATACTGCTGAACAAAGGAGAGATCTGGAGAAAATAATTGAGTATTTAAGTGAGGGATGGGATAGCTCAGGGGGATCTCAGAATGAACGGCTTATTTGGAACTTGACTCGAGTCATACGAAATATTGTGATGAAGAGAGAGAGTTTCAAAAAGGAGACCCAAACCCAAAGGGAAAACCCCCAAGTCAATCCCAACCAACCACAGGAGGCACCAACATCAGTGTCAGTCGCCCCAGTAGAAGGTCAGAAATGGGAACGAGTGTCTTCGCGTCTGGAACGGAAGGACGAAGTGAAAGAAGTAGAGGAAGATCCCGGTGAGGGGCCCTCCACAAAGCCACCATCACCAAGGAAGGCAGCTCAGAAAACTAACAGATACGTAGAGGACAGTGATGATGGGAAGGTCACTGTTACCACCATCCGTAGACCCCTGAAGATCACCGAAATCCAGGGCACAAGAAAGGAGTTTACCCGAGCCCCAGGTGAAAAAGTTGTCACATGGTTGCTTCGGTGTTGGGACAGTGGGGCCAGCAGTGTGTCCCTAAATTGCAGTGAAGCTCGTCAAATAGGAAATATTTCCCGAGACCCATCTATTGATAGAGGAATCAGCCGGTGTCTGGATGGAGTCGCCACCCTCTGGGAAAGAATCCTAGTAGCTGTAAAGGAAACCTATCTTATCAGAGATGATTTGGAGCCTGCACCGGAAAAATGGAATACAACTGAGAAAAGCATCCAACACTTGAGAGAAATGGCGGTGGTAGAGATGTTGTATGGCCCCACGTTTGTCCCTAACGATCCGCATGATGACCATGACCCAGAGAAGGTGGACAGTACTCCTGAAATATGGAAGAAGTTTATACGATCAGCACCAGATAAATATACCAGTGTACTATTAACAACATATAATAGGTATAAAGAAATGGATAGACACCCTCCAGTTTTTGAGCTGATCCTTGCACTTCAAAGTGCAGCAAGCACACTAGCGCCATCCCGTGCCTGCATTGCAACCCTCTGCCATGTGGTGCAAAGAATAGACCAAATGGAGAGGAAACAAGACGGCATGCTGAAGAAATGGTTCGCGGCAAGGAATCGTAATGAACCTGTGACAGTCTCAGCCGTCAGACGCAAACGCCCGCCTACCCAAGTGAATGACCGTAGTGAGCCTATGTCGCGTGGTGCCCTGTGGAACTACCTGCGTGAGCATGGACAGAATATGAGGAGGTGGCACAACAAACCCACTTACGCACGACGAGAACGTGTGAGAGAATTACAAAACAGGTCAACCACCACTGAAATTGCCTCTGCCAATGCAGGTAACCAATAGAGGGGCCCTGCCCTCAGCCGGGAGGGGGAGAGGGATAATAGAGTGTATTGGACTGTGTGGATTCGGTGGCCCGGCACATCCAAGCCACACAAATATAAGGCACTGGTGGACACTGGTGCGCAGTGCACTCTGATGCCCTCAAACTATGAAGGAACAGAACTGATTAACATACATGGAGTAACTGGGGGCTCTCAGGAATTGTCTGTTTTGAAAGCCGAAATAAGCCTCACTGGTAAAGACTGGCAAAAGCATCCCATTGTGACTGGCCCAGGGGCTCCATGTATACTTGGTATTGATTACCTTAGAAGGGGGCATTTCAAGGATCCTAAAGGGTATCGGTGGGCCTTTGGAATAGCTGCTGTAGACACGGACAATATTAAGCAGCTGTCTGTTTTGCCTGGCCTGTCAGAGGATCCATCTGTTGTGGGGTTGCTCAGAGTAAAAGAGCAGGAGGTACCAATTGCCACCAAAGTGGTGCACAGACGGCAGTACCGTACCAACAGGGACTCCTTGCTCCCCATCCATAGGCTAATCCAGCAGTTAGAAAGTCAGGGAGTTATTAGTAAAACCCATTCACCTTTCAACAGCCCCATATGGCCAGTGCGTAAATCCAGTGGAGAATGGAGGCTGACAGTGGACTATCGCGGCCTGAATGAGGTCACACCCCCACTGAGTGCTGCTGTGCCAGACATGTTGGAACTCCAGTACGAACTGGAGTCGAAAGAGGCAAAATGGTATGCTACCATTGATATTGCCAATGCCTTCTTTTCTGTCCCATTGGCCACAGAGTGTAAACCACAGTTTGCCTTTACCTGGAGGGGTGTTCAATATACTTGGAACCGGTTGCCCCAGGGGTGGAAACACAGCCCGACCATTTGCCATGGGCTGATCCAAGCCACATTAAAACAGGGCGGTGCTCCTGAGCACCTGCAATACATTGATGACATCGTGGTGTGGGGTGATACAGCAGTGGAGGTTTTTAAAAAGGGAGAGCAAATAATCCAAATCCTCCTGTCTGCTGGTTTCGCTATTAAGCGAGACAAAGTGAAAGGGCCAGCCCAAGAAATCCAGTTTCTAGGGGTGAAATGGCAGGATGGGCGTCGTCACATCCCAACAGATGTGATGAACAAAATTACTGCTATGTCTGCACCCACTAGCAAAAAGGAGACACAGTCTTTTCTGGGTGTAGTGGGATTTTGGAGGATGCACATCCCAAATTATAGCCTCATTGTGAGCCCCCTCTATCAGGTGACCCGAAAGAAGAATAACTTCGCGTGGGGCCCTGAACAGCAGCAGGCCTTTGAGCAGATTAAACAGGAGATTGCCCGTGCTGTGGCTCTAGGGCCAGTACGGATGGGACAGGATGTGAAGAACATCCTTTACACTGCTGCTGGGGAGAAAGGTCCCACTTGGAGTTTGTGGCAGAGAACCTCCGGTGAGACCCGAGGCCGCCCCCTGGGATTTTGGAGTAGAGCATACAGAGGGTCGGAAGAGGGCTACACCCCAACTGAGAAGGAAATCTTAGCTGCATATGAAGGGGTCCGGGCTGCCTCTGAGGTAATTGGCACTGAAACACAGCTTCTTCTGGCACCTCGACTACCAGTGTTGAACTGGATGTTTAAAGGACAGGTTCCCTCCACCCACCATGCCACAGATGCTACATGGAGTAAGTGGATCGCATTGATTACGCAACGGGCCCGGATGGGGAACCTCAACCGTCCAGGGATCCTAGAGGTAATCATGGACTGGCCTGAAGGAAAAAAGTTTGAAACACCGCCAGCAGAGGAGGTATCACGCGCAAAAGAGGCCCCACCATACAATGAACTACCAGAAAGTGAAAAGAAGTTTGCCCTGTTCACAGATGGATCGTGCCGCATTGTTGGGAAACATCGTAGGTGGAAGGCTGCTGTGTGGAGTCCCACACGACAGGTTGCAGAGGCCACCGAAGGGAGAGGAGAATCGAGTCAATTCGCAGAGGTAAAAGCTGTCCAGCTGGCCCTAGATGTTGCTGAGAGGGAGAGGTGGCCAGTGCTTTACCTCTATACTGACTCATGGATGGTGGCCAATGCTTTATGGGGATGGTTGCAGCAATGGGAAGAAAACAACTGGCAGCGGAAGGGTAAACCTGTTTGGGCCGCTGAACTTTGGAAGGATATTGCTGCCCGAACAAAGAATATGGCCATAAAGGTGCGTCATGTAGATGCCCATGTGCCCAAGAGTCGAGCAACGGAGGAACAACAACATAACCATCAAGTAGATCGAGCTGCCAGAATTGAGGTGGCCCAGATAGACCTGGACTGGCAGAATAAGGGAGAGTTGTTCCTAGCTTGGTGGGCCCATGAGACCTCGGGCCATCAAGGTAGAGACGCAACACATAAGTGGGCCAGAGACCGAGGGGTGGACTTAACTATGGACGCTGTGGCACAGATAATCCATGACTGTGACACCTGTGCCATGATCAAACAGGCCAAGAGGATGAGACCTCTCTGGGGGGAAGGGCGATGGGAAAAGTATAAATATGGGGAGGCATGGCAGATCGATTACATCACCCTGCCACGGACTCGTAATGGTAAGCATTATGTGCTCACCATGGTGGAGGCAACCACTGGGTGGCTTGAGACATATGCGGTACCCCATGCCACTGCCAGAAACACCATATTAGGGCTGGAGATGCAGATCCTGTGGCGACATGGCACCCCTGGGAGAATTGAATCAGATAATGGGACTCACTTCAAAAATTCACTGGTGAGCAGTTGGGCCAAAGAACACAGCATCGAGTGGGTTTATCACATCCCCTACCATGCACCGGCTGCTGGTAAGATCGAGCGCCACAATGGTTTGCTGAAAACCACGCTGAAAGCGATGGGTGGCGGAACATTTAAGAACTGGGAGAGACATTTAGCAGAAGCCACCTGGCTGGTAAACACCCGAGGATCAGCCAACCGAGACGGCCCTACGCGCTCCAACTCCCTGCAGACTGTGGAGGGAGACAAGGTCCCTGTAGTGCACATAAAGAGTATGCTGGGAAAAGCAGTTTGGGTGCTCCCAGCCTCCGGAAAGGGGAAACCCCTCCGTGGAACTGTTTTTGCACAGGGACCTGGGTGCACTTGGTGGGTGATGCAGAAGGATGGGGATGTTCAGTGTGTGCCACAGGGGAATTTGATGCTGGGGGAGTGTAGCCAGTGAGTCCATGTGTGTGTATATATATGCATGTATGTACATATGTAATATATGTTAATTGCTGTTCTGTTTGTATGTTGATAAATGTTAAGCATGATGTAGTGATGTGGAATAAGGGGTGGAATGTTATGGTTTTGTAATTTCTTTGGTTTGCGTTGCTATTCCACATCAGAACATCATGTAGGATAATGGGAGTTAAGGGGAGAGTTTTTTTTTCTTTCCTATGGACTGCCTTAATTGGGCATGGGGGGGAGGGGTAGCCGGAAAAGGGGACGGAGTTTTTTTTCTTTTTCGCGCGCGATCCCCCGGTGAGGAGACAACGTGGTCGCAGCTTCCCGCCTCCTACAGCTCGTCGGTGAGGGTTAGTTCTATTTCTCTCCTTGTTGAAACTCTCTGTTGTTGTTTAGCATTATTAGGTTCATTAAGCTGCCGTTCGTTCTCAGATCGCTCCTTTCTTTTCATTCCTTCCCTCCTAGACCCATTCGCCGTTTTTTTTCTTTCCCCTCTCTCGGAGCGCACGTGGCCGGGCCGCGCCGCGCCGTTAGAGAAGGGAAGCGCTTCGTGCTTTCTCTCCCCGGGTTTTGTCCCCGCTGTCACGAGTGAGCTCTAGAGAGCACCCCGTGACACTGTGCAGAGAGACAAAGGGTAAGATTTGTTTGAACAATTAGGGGTTTCTTGGTTTAGTTTTACCCTTGGTTTATCTTGTAGTCAAAACAAGAAATTGGTGTTGGTAGAGTAGAATTCAACTCATCCCAAAGATAATTTGTAAACAGAGCCAAGGAACCACAACCTAAAATAAAAACAAAAACAAAAACAAAAAAAAACAGGAAAAGAGACTATTTTACTGCCTTGAAAGTGATATCTCGGGATTAGAAGTTGACATCTTTTGAAGCTGAATGAGTTCCATCTCAAAGAAATAAAATGATTTAAGCTTTAGGACAAGAAAATATTTGATAGATATTTAAGCATTTAGATATCACAATGCTAAGAAATTTTACACTTTTGGTGATGATTTCGTTTTGGTGGTGATTTATAGCTGAAACCAAAAGAAAAAGACTTGATCTTTCTATGTCATTTTAATCTTGCTGAGTAATTAACATTTTCCTATTGCAGTTCAATTTTGTCAGTGAGTGGGGTTTTATTTTAAAGGACCAGGGCGTGACTTTTGGTTATATTACTTCACAGTAGGCAAGCTCAGTTCTACCCAGAATGCTTTATGTGTCTGAGGTCAGATTCACAGAGAACTACATTAACATCCTTTTATTTAAAAAATGCAAAATTCTGATAGGTAGGATGAGACTTGGCCTGCGTAAAAGGTGGGAAATCAGTAAGCTTAATGAAGGTTTAGTAAGCATGATACTATCTCATGCATTGCATTCAATTACCCTAACAGCTGCCTTTGATGCTACAAATTATATACTTACTTTAACTAAAAGAAAATGCATGATGAGTTATGAGGCTTATAAAAATCAAGTCAACATTAGAGAAAGTGTCTGGATGATAGACAGCGAGACAAAGTATAATCTCTGTGATTTCCAGTTGAAACATACACTGAGGCTTAACCTAATCCCTGAGGAAATGACAGCAAAAATAAGGTGAAAGACCAATTAGCCTCCTTCCATACTAATCTTAGTTAGAGCAGCTTACTGTTTTTTGTACTTTCCTAGGAGCATGGAAAATCAAAATTTCATTGTCCATATCATATCTTCAGAATAATTTCACTGTGATAGAATATCAATTCTTGCTGTCTACAGTTTTGCCACACACCAAATTTGAAAGATTTCTGATCTCACTGAAAGATTTGGTAGTGGTCTGATGAGAAGGTAAACCAAACATGAAAATAAAGCCTAGATAGGGTGTTTTTAAGTTTATTGCATTAAAATTAAAAGAAAGACTGAAAATAGGTCTATAACTAAGATTTTCAATGATAAAGAACAAAAGGGACAAGGAGAAATTAGGCAAGAAAAGCTGAGTAGAACAGATCCAGAACATAATTATTGAGAAAGTGTATATATTTTCTTTTTCAAATATAGGAAAACTACTGGAATGTTTATCTTAGACATAAGTTGTCAGACTATGCTGAAAAATGGATAATAGAAAACTGAGATAGAAGAAAGGAAGCACTAATAAGCAATAGAAGGGAAAAAAAAAAAAAAAGTTAGATATAGATATATATGGATATTGAATTTTGGACAAAGTATGTCCAATGTCAAAAAATTAATAAAAGAAACATTCCTGACATTCTACAGGAGTCTTTAGCAAGGAAATACTATATATGGAGAGAAAGAAGTTAAGAGATAACAAATTAATATATAAAAAGTTAAGGGAAAAAGTTATCAGACATCAGTAGCAAATATAAATATATTCCTGATTTTCATAGTAAATTAAAATAGTAAAAAGTATTGAGAAAAAAAGATGTAGAATAAGTGTAAAAACATAAGTTGTTCAAATATATTCCAGCCATACATTTTATCATTACAGCCTAGCTCTAAGAAAAAAGTGTGCGACAATGCATGACTATAAAAACACTGTAATGACAGATGACTAAAAAACAACAAATAACAAACAAAAAAACAAAATGCTTCAATACATTCTATTACAAAACTTTGGGGAAAGATAGACAGATACTTCATGTGTCTGAATTTTCAAGAACTAGTGATAGAATCACACAGAATTATCAAGGTTGGAAAAGACCTAAAAGATCATCCAGTCCAACCATCACCAATACTCCCCAGCTAAATCCTATCCCTCAACACAACATAATACAACATAGATTTAAGTTTGATTCATGTTTGATGTTTTATTTTTTTTTTTTTTTTTTAATTTTTGATTTTTTTTGTTTGATGTTTTGATTTAAGTTTGATTCATGATTGACATAAAATCTGACAGAGACAATTTTCATATGAGCCATTTGCCTATTTATTAACTGAAAAAAACATTGTTAAAAAAGCTGTAATATTTACATCATTCATGTTTTACGTAATTCCCTGTAATGAAACACTCAAACAGACAGAAATTTTCATTAATAATGAATCTTAAGATGATTGTCGTTTAGAATTTTAAATTCTGTTCACTTCAGTGAAAAGCAATTATATATGTTGATTATTTTTAATATTATATACTTTTTGAAATTTGAAATAAATAAATAAATAAAGTGAAAACTGCCTTGCACAAAAAATCCATTATAGTTTACTAAATAAATGCAGATAAATGATATTACTGTAGACTTATTATTGTATATGGGGAAAACATTATTTCTTTCAGAACAAAATAAGCAACACATATCATCGTGTGCCCTTTTTGTGAGAATAACCAGTATGTAATCACATGTGATCTCAAGAACGTCCTTAAGCTGAGGACAGAATAGAAAAACTAGTAGTATGCAGCATAAAAACAATGTTTGTAGATATTAAAAAAGTTGAATGTTTGCAGTAAAAATACCTCAATAAATGTAATGTTTTGTAGAAAATATTCACCAAGAAGCCCCATCTCTCAACCTGTTCTTCTGGGAGAGGTGTTCCTTGGATCATTTTTGTGATCCTCCTCTGGACATGCTCCAACAGATCTGTGTCTCTCCTGTACGGCCGACTCCACACCTGGATGTACTACTTCCAGTAAGGTCCCATCAGCACAGAACAGAGGGGCACACAATCACCAGCCTCAGTTTGCTGATCATGCTTCTTTTGATGCAGCTCAGGATATGGTTTGCTTTCTGAGGTGTAATGGCACATTGTTGGCTCATGTCCAGATTGCCATCTACCAGTACCTCAATGTCATTTCAGCAATACTGTTCTCCACTCTTACATTCCCCCAGTTTGTATTCACGGTTGGGGTTGCCATTATCAAGGTGCGAGACCTTACACTTGGGTTTGTTGAACATCATGATGGGGCTCATTTGAACGATGTCACCAGAAAACTACCTAATCTGATACAGCTGTCACACCACAACCCCTTAACTGCTTTTCCATTTAAGGAGAAATGAAGCAGTTAAAGTATGTCAAGGGCTATCAAAAGGAGCTTCAAGGCCTTTGGACAATGGCTAAAGGAATTAAATGCATAGATCATCTTTTCTTCTCTGCTTCCTCTATTGGGTAAGGACACAGAGACAAACCAAAGGATCTTAGCTTTAAATACCTGGCTTCATGACTGGTGCCACTGCCAGAACTTTAGTTTTTCTGACAATCAAATTGCATGTATAAATCCAGGAGATTCCTGGAGTCTATTGAGGATAACTTCCTGGTCCAGGTGTTAGATGGACCGACCCAAGGTGAAGCCCTTGCTGGACCTGAAGCTCACCAATGCAAAGGAGAATAGAACATTAGACAGGTTAAGACTGAAGGCAGCCTGACCATGTGCCTGGTGGAGTTTCTAGTCTTGAAGAATTGCCTGTCAAAAAGCAGAGTTAGGACCCTGTGCATCAGGGGACCAAGCTTCTGGCTACTCAAGGAGTGCTGGATGGGATCCCCTGAGAAACTGTCCTCAAGGGCATGAGAACAGAACAGAGCTGGCAGCTCTGTAAGAACACATTTCAGTGAGTACAATGGCTCTCCATCCACCAGCAGAAGAAGTGCAGGGGTGGCAGGCAACAAATGTGGCTGTGCAAAGACCTGCAGCTTAAACTGAGAGAAATGAGGGAAATGTACAGAAAGTAGAAGCAGGGTTGCGTAGCCTGGGAGGAATACAGGCCTGTTGTCTGTGTGTGTAGAGATAGGATTAGGAAAGCCAAGGCACAGAGGGAGCTGATCTTGGTGAGGGATATGAATGATAACAATAAGGGGTTCTAGAAGTACATAGGAAGGAAGAGACTGGCCAAGGACAGTGTTCCCCCTCTGATAAATGGTAACGGAGAGCTGACTTCCTCAAACACAGAAAAAGCTGAGGTACTCAGCTTCAGTCTTCACTGGTAGTCACGTTTCCCATGTCTGCCAGGACCCTGAAACTCTAGGTGAGGGTGTGAGCAGCAGATTCTGTCTCACTGTAACAGTGGAACAAATCAAACATCTCCTCACACAATTGAATGTGTGTAAGTCCATAGGGCTGGATGATATTATCCTAGGGTTCTGAGAGAAATGGTTGATGTTGTTGCCAAGCTCTCCATCATGTTTGAAAAATAATGGTTGTCTGCTGAAGTCCACGATGACTGGAAAAAGGGAAACATTACTCCCACTTTTAAGAAAGGGAGAAAGGAAGACCTGGAGAACTACAGGCCAGTGAGCCTCTGTGCCTGGGAACATCATGGAGCAGATCCTCTTAGAAGCTACATTAACGCACACTATATCACTTTATCAGATAAAGGGGTGATTGAGGTCAGCCAGGATGGCTTCACCAAGGGTAGATCATGCCTGACCAATCTGGTGGCCTTCTATGATGGAGTGATGGCTTTGGTGGATGGGGGAATGGTGATGGATGTCATCTACCTGGACTTCTGCTAAGCCTTTGACATGGTCCCTCACCACATCCTTCTCTCTAAATTGGAGAGGTATAGATTTGAAGAGTGGGCTGTTTAATGGATTAGGAATTGGTTGGCTGGTCGCAGCCAAAGAGTTACGATCAATGGTTCTGTGTTAGGATGGAAGCCGGTCACAAGTGGTGTCCCTCTGGGATCAGTCTTGGGACCCGTGCTCTTCAACATCTTCATGTCTAGCTCCAATCTATTGGAGGGAGAGGAGGCTCTTTTTAATATATGTATACCCGGTACGAGATTAAGAAACAACGGTTCAAATGTTGGTCTGACCAGTTTATTATTAATCCTAATCAGGAAGACAGGGAAGGGAAGGACAGTGACTATTATGAATTAGGGTGATGGGGAAGGGAAGGAGGGCAATAGAAAAGATAGGAAATAAGCAAGAATTGTGTGAAGTGGGGATAGTCACCACCAGGATCCAGCAGCGGTCCCGTTGCACGCCATTTTGAAGGTCTGAGGCAAAAGCGCAGGGGGAGAGCAGCAGCACCATGGCCAGCTTTGGGCAGCAAGCAGGTAGCAGGAAGAAATTGCAGAGCCAGTTTGGGGGGAAGCAGCAGGACTCAGCAGGCCCAGGAGAGTCCTTCAGCATGCAGGAATTCCATAGTGAGGAATCTGATGGCAGACACCTATCCTCATGGTTGTTGATCCCTCTTTTATCCTTCTTTTTTCCTGCCTACATGACATCCCTGGGTGCTTGAGCAAGTGTCATGTGAGCACCCCCTGAGATGGCCATCTTCCTTGAGATAATTCCATACAAAAGACCGCTTCACAGCCATTAAGCTGTGGCTTATCTCTGTCTTGTTGCCCCTGGCCTTGTCCATCTGTGTCCCTCAGACAAAGGGACAACTCTTGCCCAGGAATTGTCCATCAGTGTTCTCCAGATAGAGGATTTCTCAACCCTTGCCCAGGACTTGCTTGGACTTGTTCATCTGTATCCCCAGCAAGCTTTGAAACAGTGATGTAGAAGAATAATATCTTACACTTTATCGATGACGTAGATGATGGAATCGAGTGCACCCTCAGCAGGTTTGCAGATGACACCTACCTGAGTGGTGCAGTTGGTATATTGGAAGGAAGGGAAGCCATACAGAGGGACCTGGACAGGCTGGAGAAGTGGGCCCATGAAAACCTTCAACAAGGCCAAGTACAGGGTGCTGCACTTGGGCTGGGGCAATCCCAAGTATTTATACAGAATTTATACAGGGGAGAAGACCTCCTTGAGAGTAGCCCTGTGGAGAAGGACTTGGGGATCCTGGTAGATGAGAAGCTGGATGTGAGCCATCAGTGTACACTTGCAGCCTGGAAGGCCAACTGCCTTCTGGTCTGCATTATAAAATGGGTGGCCACCAGGGAGAGGGATGTGATTGTCTCCCTCTACTTGGTTCTTATGAGGCCCCATCTGGAGTACTGCATCCAGGCCTGAGGCCCCCAGCACAAGAAAGATGTGGAACTTTTGAAGCAGGATCAGAAGAGGGCCACTAAGATGATCAGAGGACTGGAACACCTCTCCTATGAAGAACAGTTGAGGGAACTGGGCTTGTTTAGCTTGGAGAAGAGAAGGCTCCAGGGAGACCTCATTGTGGCCTTCCAGTACTTGAAGGGAGTGATTTTATCTGTGATTTTATCACAGTATTTCAGAGTTACAGTGTGAAAACTGCAGTGAAAACACGGGTAAGATACCCAGGCAATGAGAGTCATGGCATTGGAAGATACTGCAAAAAACTGTGGATGAAATGGTGATCCAATTCCACCACTCAAAGTTAAGCAAACATTGATCAGGTTGCTAAATGTTGTGTCTGTCATAATTTTTATTATCTAAAAGGATAAACCTCTTTGAGCTTGTAGTGAGAAATTATAAGATTTTTCAAAAAGGGAAAAAAAAAAAGAAAAAGAAAAAAAAAGAAAAAGAAAAAGAAAAAGAAAAAGACTAATTAGAACTGAAGATCATTAAAATCAAATCAGAAAGTAAGATAGATCCCAAAGAGGACCCATCTGTTTCATCTCACTTTATTCACTGTATCAGTACTGTAGCCTAAGACAAACATTTTTTTGACACCAACATTTACAGTGGTGTTCTGAATCTGGCTAGAATGCAGTTACCTGTCTTCATAAGAGCCCAGGTGGTGCAGTGCTTTGGTCTTCTGAGTGAAACCATTGATAACACAATAGTGCTTTGGTTAACCTTAGGATGCATATCATCAAAGTATTTTCCTTTTCACTCTCCACCTCTGCAGCAAGTAGGCTATGAATGGACAAGAATTGGGATGGAACAGCCAAGACAGCTGGCCCTAATTGGCCATAAATATAGTCCATGCCAATTAATGTCGTGATACACAATGAAAAATTGGTGCTGGAAGTTGTAGCTCTCACTCAGAGATTGGCAAAGAAACAGTCTGATTATGCATGTGGTGCATAATCTTTGCGTACTTGTTTTTTGTTTGTTTGTTTGTTTTTGTTTTTGTTTGTTGCTGCTGTTTGCTTGTTTTCCCCTCTTTCCTTACTTTTGTAAAGCACCTTATCTTTAGCCGCGAGTTTTCTGATTCTTACTCTTCTTTTCTCTTCAGTTCCACTGTAGGAATTGATATGAATATGCATCTCCAAGAGTGCTTAATTTCTTGTGGGTCACCCCACAGCAAATGTCCAGAAAATGGGATAGAATAATAACGTAAAGAGTTATATTTTCCTTCAGTACAAATATATATGAACAGTAATAGTTTTACTTCTGGAGTTGTTTGCCTACTGTTACCATATAATACTATTTCTTTTCCTTCAGTAACACTCAAAGACATTAACTATATTTAAGATTTCAAACACAGAGATACTATTTTGTATTCATATGCATGCCATATGAGTTTATACATTTACTTCCTTGTGTACTTTTGTCTTACACAGCAATTGTTTGCACAGGAAAAAGTAAAGAGTTGGTGTTATATATGAAATAGGTAGTGTTTCACTCGAGAGAACACTTCCTCTAACAATTATAATTTATAACATAGAATATCCTGAGTATGACACTAGTCAATTTTTTTCTGATATAAAACAGGAACAATGTTTTCTTTCATTTATATTTTTATGATACATAATGTCTTTATAATTTCTACCACTCCATATCAAAGTTGCCAACTACTGAGTCTAACTAAGTAGCATGTGTAGAAAATGAATGAATTGCTAAATGTCCCATAACATCCATGGAGAATACCCTTGCATTTGGAGTCAGGAATCTTAAAACTGAGACAACAAATGAATGTTTTTCACTCGAGTGGAATGAAGGTTTTGTCAGTGGCAATTCTTTTATGCTCTGTGTCTGAATGGAAAGAGAAAATCAAAGAATGAATAGAATGCTCAAAAGCTGCAAGCCTATTGTAATACATGAACTCAAGAACTGAATGGCAATTATATCAAGAGAAATGGAGAAAAATAAATATACCAAAACTTGGTACATCTGGTGTTATGTTATCTAGAAAGGTTGAAATATTTTTTTAGAAATACTGCATGGTGATAAGAGGAGACTGGAAAATGAGAATTTTTACAATTGCTAGTTTCTGAATAGGGAGTAGATTTCCATTAATGTCTGGATGGATTCAGTGGGATCTATTTAATGTCTGGAAATTGTGGCTGGATTCCTAAACACTTAATCTATGACTGTTAAATGAAATAATGTCCAGAATTATTCCTGAGCATATTAAGGATATATTAGTATCCTCTCTGTCTCAGTTTTGATACATAACAACTAAGAAAATTGTAATATGTGGCAGATTTTAGGAGTTAGAACCACTCACTGCAAATAACTAGTCCAGGTATATTCAGCCTATTTAGAAGCTTAGGGAATTCACAAATGTAGTCTCAAATATATTTTGCTTCTTAACCTCAGTGATCAAGAAATGTCCCTCATCCAATTATATTTCATACCGTATGTATATTCCTAATGATTGTCGTAAACTCGACGCTAAGAATAAAGTAAATTTGCCTAGACTCCCCTTTCAGTACCTAAAGGGAGCTATAAGTAAAAAGAAGAGAACAGACAAAACAGACTCTCTAGGAGGGTGTGTGGTGATCACAGAATCACAGAATCACAGAATCATCAAGGTTGGAAAAGACCTAAAAGATCATCCAGTCCAACCATCACCAATACTCCCCAGCTAAATCCTATCCCTCAACACAACATCCAAACGTCTCTTGAACACATCCATGTTCGGTGACTCCACCACCTCCTTGGGCAGTGCATTCCAATGCCTGACCACCCTTTCCGAGAAGTAATATTTCCTAATGTCCAGCCTGAATCTCCCCTGGCGCAGTTTGAAACCATTGCCTCTAGTTCTATCACTGTGTACACGAGAGAAAAGGCCGACCCCTAGCTCACCACAACCTCCCTTCAGGAAGTTATAGAGTGCTATAAGGTCTCCCCTGAGCCTCCTCTTCTCCAGGCTGAACAATCCCAGCTCCCTCAGCCGCTCCTCATAAGGCCTGTGCTCCAGGCCCCTCACCAGCTTCGTAGCCCTCCTCTGAACACGTTCCAGGGCCTCAATGTCTTTCTTGCAATGAGGGGCCCAAAACTGAACACAATACTCGAGGTGCGGCCTCACCAGTGCAGAGTACAGGGGGGACAATTACCTCCCTATTCCTGCTAGTAACACTGTTTTTGATGCAAGCCAGGATGCCGTTAGCCTTCTTGGCCACCCGGGCACACTGTCGGCTCATGTTCAGCCGAGCATCAATCAACACCCCCAGGTCCGTTTCCTCCACACAGTCCTCCAGCCACTCCGCCCCAAGCCTATAGCGCTGCCTGGGGTTGTTGTGGCCAAAGTGCAGGATTCGGCATTTGGTCTTGTTGAACCTCATCCCGTTGGCTTCAGCCCAGCTCTCCAGCCTGTCCAGATCCCTCTGCAGGGCCTCGCTACCCCCAGGCAGATCCACACTCCCAGCCAATTTGGTGTCGTCTGCGAACTTACTGAGGGTGCACTCAATGCCCTCATCCAAGTCATCAATAAAGATACTGAAGAGGACAGGCCCCAATACCGACCCTTGGGGAACACCACTCGTGACCGGTCGCCAGCTGGATTTAACTCCATTCACCACCACTCTCTGAGCCCGGCCCTCCAGCCAGTTCCTTACCCATCCAACAATGTACCCGTCCAAGCCACGGGCTGCCAGCTTCTGCAGGAGAATACCGTGGGAGACAGTGTCAAAGGCTTTGCTGAAGTCTAGGTAGACCACATCAACAGCCTTTCCCTCATCCAGCAGATGGGTCACTATATCATAAAAGGAGATCAGGTTGGTCAAACAGGACCTGCCTTTCATGAACCCATGCTGGCTAGGCCTGATCCCCCGGCCATCCCGCACATGCCGCATGATCTCCCTCAAGACAGGGACAGTGATAGGACAAAGGGAAATGGTTTCGAAGTTAAAGAGGTTAGATTTAGGTTGGATATAGGGGAAAAGTCTTTAAGATTGAGGATAGCGAGGAACCGAGATAGATTGCCCAG